>MU225043.1:302958-345332 GCA_018584345.1 Thuja plicata
TTCTCTTGGATTGATAGCACATTATTTTACACTGGGCCTGACCAAGTCATGAGGAGATGTGTGAGAGAAGATGAGACATATGAAATTCTTCATGCATGTCATAATGAACCATGTGGAGGGCACTTTGCAGCCAAACGAATAGCACAGAAAATTTTAACAACTGGCTACTATTGGCCTACACTTCACAAAGATGCAGCAAGTTATACAAGGAAATGTGACAAATGCCAAAGAATGGGCCGACCAACAAGATCAGATGAAATGCCCTTAAACCCATAGGTGGTGGTAACACCATTTGATAAATGGGGCATGGACTTTATTGGCCCAATAGACCCCCCATCCAATGGGAAGTCATACATTCTGGTATGCACAGATTACCTGACCAAATGGGTCGAAGTCAGAGCAATGAAGGATGCCAGAGATCATAAAGTTGCTGAATTTCTGTATGAAGAAATTTTTACTAGATATGGCGTGCCAAGAGAACTTTTTACTGATCAAGGTACACAATTCACCTCCAATCTGATAACACAGCTCATGAAGGAATATAATATCAGACATCAGAAATCAAGCCCCTATCACCCTCAAGCCAATGGACAAGTAGAAGTTACAAATCAGGAAATAGAAGAAATCTTAACAAAGACATTTCATTTGCATCACCGAGATTGGAGCAGCAAACTATCAGAAGCCATCTGGGCATATAGAACAACATGGAAGACCACCACAGGGTTCACTGCATTCGAACTGTTATATGGTAAAATAGCAATGCTACCGATTGAGTTTGAACACAAAACATTAAGAACAATGCTAGAGTTAAATATTGATCTTCCTACAGCACAGAGGGAGCGCTTGCTGCATCTCAATTCTCTAGATGAAATGCACAAGTCTTCCCTGCAACACACAGAAATTGTCCAAAAGAAAATAAAACAGTGGCATGATACCCATATTAAGAGTAAACAGTTCAAAGTTGGAGATTGGGCTTTGTTATATGATTCCATATACCAAGAGATACCAAGAAAGCTGCAAATATGATGGTTGGGTCCCTATGAAATAAGCCATGTATTTGAAAATGGAGCAGTCCAGTTGACCACAATTGACGCTATGCACTTCAAGCTACTCGTCAATAGACATAGATTAAAGTTGTATCACCAGCCACAGGTGAAAGAGGGCTTCCTGCAACAATTCAACCAGCCAGTTTTAAAGGATCAACAGGTAACACTTCCTGTAGCAAAGGGTGTCAACCTTCTTCCTGTAGCTCTTCAATAAGAATTCCTTTGAAGCATGACCATAATAAAAACTTTATGTTTACATAAAGTTCAAATTCTTCATTCTCTTTCTACATTCTTCTTTTTTCAACCCAATTCATTTCTTAATCTTTCATCCACCCACCTTCCATGTCATCATATGTTAATGCTTTCAATAAAAGATCATGTGCTGATGCATGCCAACCACCGATGCCATCATTCCACTCTCGCCAATCTTTCCTGGCACGTGCGATGATCAATTAACAGGTATGATATTTTCAAATTTATTTCTAGTTTTAGTGCATGTATTTAGTTGGTTATATCGAATACTACAATAAATATATCATTTCCGCCTTAATCCAGTTCCGTACCTTCTGCCAAGTCTGACAAGTGAGGACACTTGTCAATATTTTGTAGGGGGTAGGGAAGTGTGCCAATTTCTAAAAATGTCATTTCCATTTACTTGTTAAGATCCTCAAATCTGTACTTCGGCATTGTCTTAATTAAAATCCAGCTGTCGCATAACACAAGTGTCAAATGTTGTACCTTTATTCCAAATAAACCCCTAACTGTCAGACTAGATGTGACCCAGTATTAAAACCATGACATAACTCTCACTTGCATGAATATGTATGATTCATTCTATTAAAGTACATTATTATTGTTCATATCAAGAATACTGGAAGAATGTGAAAGAGGGCCTGTGGTTTTACAAGAGGTAGTTTGAAATTCAAAAGAGAAGAAGGTAATTATCAAGAACAGAGCAAAGGTTGAACAGAGCAGAAGTTGAATTTGGTAAAATGGGGGGCCAATTGCAGTGGCATGAACTAGTGGTTCATGGTATTTTACTATCTGATGTTGAGGCAGTGAGAAGATTTAATGCCTGTGGATGGTTTGGGTATTTCTTAAAATTGACAGAGTTTGATGAGGAAGTAGCATCAGAATTTACAAACACATTTGATGAGAGCCAAGCAACGGTATGGGGGTTGAAAATCATTGCAACAGAGGAGCAAATAGCAAAAGTGACCGGTTTTCTAGCACCAGGGGAACATTATCCCAATGCCCATGATGCCAAGTCAGCCAGGGCTCAATTCACCCTACTAGGAGACCCTCCATTGGAAATCACTAAACAGGGATGCAAAAGGATGTCCATTCCTCCACCATACCATGAGTTGGATAAGCCTATTATAAGGTATTTCACCTATGAAGGGTGATTCTCTAATTTACATACGCATCATTTTAAGCTGCTTAGTTATGTATGACATAATATCTCAATGAATGCACCCAATTTTCTATTTAATATGATGTGCATTAGTGCCGAAGAAACCCAGAAAGGGAAAGACAACTCTATTACTCACCATGCCTTGATTAAATTACTCATAAAAAGATCTCTTAGGGATGCCTCCCCTATGACATGGGTAGAGTTTGTCCACCATAAAACCCTTCAGCCTCAAATTGCCCCTAATGTGTAAATTAGCCATGATAATGTAGTTTCCCCTGATCCAGTTGCTGAGCAAAATAACCAAGGGGCAGAAACTGAAAATATACAAGAAAATATGCCTTTAACTGCTCACATGAGAAATATACCTACTATCGCCCAAACCAAATGAAAATGGAAGTTAGTAGGAGAAAATTTTGTTCCTGCAACTGAACCACAAAACCCTCAAGTCTCAAGAAAGAAGAAAATGAAGTCAGTTCCTGCAGCCACTACTCCTGCAGCAGAGAAAATAAAAAGGGTTAGTAAGAAGAACTCCACAGGAGTTGACGAAATTCCTATAACAAGAAGTTCTAGGATGATAGGGAAGACTCCTAAAGCACCCACTAAAATCCAGCCCTCTTCCCCCAAACACTCTAAGGAGGAAACTCCTACTCATATTGTCCCGAATGATTCTCCTAGCCAGTTTGAGATTCCTGACATTCCTCAAAATTTGGAAGAGGAATGTGAAGATGAGCCAAATGTATGTCAAAATGACCCAGGAGTTAGTCATAAGGATATTTCAATTCGTGAGGAAGAAACCCCTATAACTCACCAACTGGCTTGCACAATAAATGCTTTAGTTTCCTATAAGTGAACTTGGTTAATAAAATTCTTAGAGCAGTTATGGAAAGAACAAAGGAAGAAGAATAACCAAGCTAAAAATAGTGGTCTGATTACTCTGCAAATGCTTCTTTTCTAGTTATATAATAAGCATGTGCTGACAACCACTCTATATGGAGAAGAGAAAAAGAAATTGTAGAAAGTAATAGCATAACAAGAAGAGGAAATTGCAGAATTGAAAGATCAGTTGGCAAGACAGAAATAGAGAATGGAACATACACTTAAATTGACTGACTAGGTAATTGCTTGTAGACCTCCACCTAGGGTCTATACTATCTATCTCAAAGAACAATTCCTTCTATTTCAGTTGATGATGACCCTCAAGGATGTAAACGTAGAGTTCAAATCAGCCAAGGAATTGTATGGTTTATACCAGACACTTCCATCTTGGCAAAAAAACCTACTCTATGAGTTGTATGTACATAATTTCATCATCCCAGTAGAGATTGAATGGAATCCCCTACCTTACATAGGGGATGTACACCTAAGGGCCCTGATGTCATGGATGCACAATGAGGCTAACTATGATAGAAAATTGGAGAATTAAAGAGAACTTGAGAAAACAGAACCCCTACCCTTAAGAGAAGAAAGCAGTCAACCAGAAGTATTCCTAAGGGATTGGTTCAGACTGACATATGGGAATGTTAAAAATAAAATCAGAGATAAAAATTTTAAACTCAGAGCATATGTGTATGCAGAGTATGATAGCATGTCCTATTTTGTCTTCCAAAGAGCCTTAACCGGTGCAAAAAGTAGATGGGGTAGATTATCAGAGGTATTCAAAAGATCAGAACCACATAGCCCCATTAACCTTGAAGCAGCTATAGACTGGGCACCAAAATAAATAGCACTGGGTAGGCAAATCAAGAAGGAGCTCTGGTGTCCACTCACAATGTAGCCACCCATGCTTCTTTGTCCCTTGTATGATATCAACACTACCAGACTTGACAGGCTGCAGGAAGATCATAGAAGGGAAGTCTGGGAAAGAACAAGAGGGTTCTACTACTCCTTCAAACACCAGAGGTGAGGAAGAATTGAAGTTGGTGACTTTAGGTCAATTACTAGAAGGAGCAATGCTTGAGGACAAGAATTTGATTAACCAAGGGGCAGATGATAAGGCCAAATTATTGCCTTTGTTTTGTATAATTTTAAATACTCTATTCTAGTTTTTGACAAAACATTTGAGAGCCTAAGCAGTCAAAACTTGTGATAAAGTCCAGATAGAACTGATAAACCATGGGTAGATGTTTTTGACATACTTTTTTAATATTATACATATAGTGCAATATTTCATAAAACCATCAGAATATATGTTCTAATATCTAGATATTTAATTTGATTAAGCTTGTTGCATGAATGTTTCCACATCATAACTAACTTGATAGGAGAGAAAGTGGCTTGAGAGTGGTCAACAACATTCAAGGAGGATTGTTGAGGACCAGCTATGATGGAGTTATCATTACAACACTAGGAAACATGACTACTACAATGGAGCCATTATTCCAGGACATGGGGATGTAGTGTGCCTATATTCCCTATGCACTTTAGTATGTTGAATGGGTCACTCGAGCTTCATTACCCACACCGCGGGCTGTTGCATTTTCATCTTCTTCTCTGGCATGTTTTCAGCAAGGATAGTTTCTTTTCTATTTTGTAATAAGTGTTTGATCCTCTATATATAGGGACTAGACTGATAGTTTGAGGTTAATTAGAAAGGAGAGAGATGGAATTTTTTGAAACAAAATTGATATACAGTAATCTATTTCAAGTTCCATGTATTGTTTCTATGTAATGAATTTTTGAAATGCAATGATGTAGTTCTTGGTTTACGTTCTGTGTTAATAGTTTAGTAAAAACCAACCAAGGGGGCCCACTTGGGAGGTGGAATAGGTTAGAATAGAATAGATTTCATTTCCAGCATTTCCAGTATTTTAGATAGAAGTTACAATTTCTTCCTGCAGCATTGTACCTTGTGAGTGTTCCTACAGCATCTGCAAGAATAGTTACAATGGATGTTCTAGGATGAAAGTATAGGTTTAAGTAGAGTTGAAATTTCTAGCATCCTTTTCAGTAACAAGATAAATGTATTCTTTTCCTGTAGCAGTAGTGTAGGTTTCTTTTATGCATTTTTACCTTCCTACAGCATACGCAGAATGACTCCTTAAGAAACCTAGTGCACATATCGTGCCGACCATTTAAAGTATACATCCCTGGGTTGACAAGTTAAATGCACCTCATAACAGGAGAAGTAGTCCTTAGATTGGATAAACCATTCCTAAGAAAGGCCTTGAGCATGATTCTTCCACACCTATTGTGATGCGGTTCAGTGTGTTTGACCCTGTTGCCCGATAGATAAGGCACTGGTCTTGATTTGTCTAGTGGTTTTCTTCATCAATCAATCATTCAAATATTAAAATCTTTATTTTTTTTATCTAAACTCCATGTCTAGATAATTTTATTCATTACAGTTCATTATGATGATTCCTTGGAGAGTGAATCAACTAGGTTATCCCTCCTTAAAAGGAAGAAGGATGAAATTTCTTGTATCACTGGTTTTTTCTATATTTACAATCATAGTTTGTCTAGTTAAGCTTTTGCATTTGGTTATTCTTGTTCATATGTAGAGCGTTTCATAAATTTGATTTAATAAGCTCCTAATAGAAAATCAGTGTCAACATTCATATATATACTGTGTAATCAGTAATCATAAAGAGGTAAAACCTGCCTGAGTATATGTGGAGCTCAAAGATGAAGAAGGATCTTATCCAATCCTTAGAAATTACGCTTTTCTTGTATCTGAAACAGTATTAGAAAGCATAGTTCAAATAGTCATTTCAAGCACAGTGATTCATACAAGAAAAATCCCTAACAAAATGGTGACTCTACTGGGGATGGGTTGAAGGAAATCATGTTTAATCTGTTCTAGACTTTCTGGTACTGTATTTTTAGAATCTTTTGATCCAGTTCTGAGTTCATTGAAAATGGTGGGAAAAGCAGTGAAAAAATATTGTTAAAGAAATTAGTGAATCTCTGGTGTGTTTAAAATAAATCAGATTTCAAGTGGATTTGCCCATCCGAGTCGCACTAACAAAATGGTGACTCTGCTGGGGAGTTAAAAGTTTTATTCAGGATCTCTGGTGTTAAAAGTTACAAATCAAAATACCCAAGAAATTATAATCTGTCAGAGAAGTGGATGCTAAAAGCTCATAGGAGCTAATCACTTGTTGCTTCATTTTTGGACCAGATTGTGAATCTTAATCCCATTCTTTTTGTGGGTGGCGACTTTGTTTGAATTTGGAGAATCGTGGTTATTTTTTGCCAGTGTAATTTGTGATTATCAATTGTGATTTGATGTTTAACATCAGCAATTTTAAGATGTATGTTTCCTTGCTTTGCTGAATCAATACCAAAATCTTATTTCAAGAAAGAGTGCCAAGAAAAAGAATCTGAAATTCATTCAGATCTCTGTGTGTGAATAACCTGGAAGTGTTATTATTTGCAGTGAAAGGAAGAAAAAGATCGTGTGACTTTGTTGGTTAGAATGAACCTAGAATTGAAAAGAATTTGGCAAATAGCTTTTGTTGTTTGAAAATTCTCCTCTGCAAGGAGATGGTGACTCTACAAAGAAAGAACCTAATGAAGCTGCACAAAAGGCTCTAAATCTATAGTGTTTCAAGTCAAGAAGAAAAAAGTGTAGCTGCTGCAAATTTCATCTAGGTAATCCTCTTTTTTGTTGAAAAGAGAAGTCCCTTCATAGGTGAATGAGTCACTAAGAAAAGGGAAAGAGATTGAAATTTTTGTCATATTTCTGGGTTGAGATTTTTAGTTATTAAAATAAGAAATATGCTGTGGTTTCATGAAGGAAGTGATGGTTTTGAAATCACATAGAAATCTTTTTCAAGAATGGAATGTATTGTTGAATAAATAGTTCAAATGGAAATTCCAACTCTCATAGAGGGAGATATGTTTTCTAGATCTGAAATTTACAAGCAAGATCTTGAAATTGTTTGTAGAAAAAAGGATATTTTATTGATAAATCAAAAGATCCAAGAAAAGGCCCTATTGATTTTGAGAGAAAGGGTAGGAGAAAGAAAAGAAGAGTTAGCATATTCATTTTATCAAAAGTTTTCTAGTGCAGTTGATAAACTTAGAGCAGATATTGACTTTCCACAATTAGAGTGGGTGCAATTATTTCTAGAGCTTTGTGTGCTGAAATCGCTTGATTGGTCAGCATCTCTTAGAGAAGAGGCATCTGAACGTGTTAAAATATGGATTGATGAAATTGAGAAATCTGAACTTGAAAGTGTAGATGATGTTGAATCTAATTCTTATGAAGATGGTGCTAAATCTAGTTCTTATAATGATGATACTGAATCTTATTATGCTGATGATAAAGTAGATGAATATCAAATTGATGAAGATGAATCTTTAGTAAATAATTTTTCCTTTCAGTCTATAGATTTGTCTTCTATTCAGAACAATAATGCAGACTTCCTGTCTCAACTTAAGGAAGACTTTAATGAGCACCAAGAGAATGATTATGACACAGACAGAAGTTGCTGCAGTGATTTTCTTGCACAAAAAGACATGAGCCACAAAGTTTCAGTCCTTGTTTCAAATAAGGAAGATTGTTTTCAATCCATGCCATTAAATGGGGGTTTCCAAGGAAGCATTTGTGAGGAATTTGTAGAAGAAAGGGATAAAGAATTGTCAAATTTTGAAAATGGGTGTGCATATGATGTCCCAACACCAACACCTTTTCATATAGCTGATTATTTTGATGAGATCATTGAGGATTTTCTTTTTAAAAATGATAGCTATAGTTGTGATTCTTCTCAAATTCATAGCAATGATGATTGTTCAACTCATAATGATGCTAATTCAGAATATTCCATCCTTGATGATGGTTATGATTCAGAAATTGATGATGGGTTTAATGAAGTTTCTAACCCACTCTTTGATGAAGAAATAGATGTGAATCAGCCAATGCTTTGCTATCCTGATTTTGAAAAGGTTTTCCATGTATTTTCTAATCCTTTATATGAGGACATGGTTGAAAATTCAGTTGACCTGAATGATATATCAGATTATGAAAAGAATAACTATGGGAGCTAGGATGAAATGACTGATTCAGCTTCCTTTCGCTCTATTCAATCTTCTTCCAATGTTGATCTTGAAAATTATTACAGTTTGAAAATGAATGAAGTTTTTCATGGTGAACTAAGTATGAAATCAGAGGTTATGGTTCATCATGCTTCCCCTGATTGTTTGCATGATACATATGAGGTTGAATATGAAAATTTTTTCTTTGATATCTAGGCATGTGTTGGAGTGAACAAGTATGTTTCTAGCCATGAGAGTGAGCTTGAATGTTTATTGTTTCAGAAAGATAGTGATCTTCAAGGATGTAATGTTGTGATATCACATAGTGATCAACATATGCAGTGATTCAATGCTTTTTCTTTGCCAAGTGAAGGTGAGTTTCCTGATTACTTTTTGTTTGACATTGTTGAAGATTCAAGGAAGCACTTTTGATCAAGTGAATAGATATAATAGCCTCAATTTACCTTGGATGTTTGGAGATGAAAATCATATGTTTGATAGAGGTAAGGGATGAATATTTTTTTGGGGCTTTGAGCCTTTGTAAATAAGGTTCTTGTTTGTATAGTTGCTTTCTTTCCCTTTCAGTCGTGTGGTGTGTTTCCTTTCAATAAAGAGGTTCCCTGTTTTTGGAGAAGTAAATGGAAAGAGAAGAGAGAGAAAGTGAAAGTAGAAAGTCTGATTTTATTTTTTGGTGGTCTGCTGTACCAAGAGATTTGAATCCTCTGCATGCCTACATGGGGCACATGTCCTCAGTCAGAGCCACTGTTGGGACTGAAAAAACCAGTAAGGGTTTTTGAAGTACGATGTTAAAATTTTGCATTTTGACTCCCTATAAGTGCTTTTTGAGCCTATTTTCCTAGATGAGATTATCAGGTTTTCCATGCACATCAAGTATTCATCTCTCTTTTTTAGGCGTATGAAGACATCCCAGTTCATTAATTTCAAGTTTTGAGTTATTTCTAGATGTCTTGTTTTGAGCACTTGTCAAAATCTGCATTTGTGCCTAAGTGTCAATCTGTTGTAACAGGCCTAGTTTACCTTTGAATATCTTGTACCCAGAAATGTTTCACGACCCACCACTTTGGGGATGTTTAGTATACATATCAAAGAGCCTATGTTTCAAAACCCAAGTTATTTTGATATGTTTTGACTAGTTTTCAAACCCCTCAAAGTTGGTAGTTTGTTGTTGTCTTGCATTGTGTAATTGATCAAAATTTTGAGAAGCCCTGTTTGACTGACTGTAACTTTTGACCTTGTGACCTAATTGAAAAATTTCCTTTTGTAATCCATTGCAGAGGTCAAATAATTCTTAATCCTCCATCCTCAGGTCACGAAAAGTCCATTTGGTCAGTTTGCTAAGCCCATTCCATTTGCAATTTCTATCTGTGTGCCAAACTGCCAATTGCAGATTTCTGAATGACCTACTTTGAGGTCTTATAATTTCACACCTGGTTGAATGTAACGGATAATTGAAATATCCCCTATATTCTAGGCATGGAAATTTTCTATCCTGATGATTTTCAAGTCATGATGAATGTGTTTGCCCAGTTTGCCAATCCGATTCCGTTTGCAGTTTCTAACATTTTGATGTAGATTAGTTGCACAGCTTGGTCGGAGGCCCTATTTGCAAGGTTATATCTTGAATACCATGATTGGTCACATCAGGAAAATGGTTACCTTGAATTATAGACCAAATTTGCTTCAAGTTTGCAAGGTTTCAGATTCTGAGGATTTTTTTTGCACACTTTCCAAGTTTCTTTCCATTTGTAGAAATTGGTATTCCTTATGTTTTTGGTTTTCTGCATTTTCAAGTGGCTACTTTCAAGGGGTCGCAAAATGTGCCTGGATAATTGTCAAGAGGCACCCTTCTGGATCTATATCATCCATATAGCATACTCCTAGTATCCAAAAGCTTGGATCTTCAGGAAGTCATTGGACTTGTTTTCAAAACTGAAACCAAATGCAGTTCATTGCTCTTGGACAGGGTAATTTGTAGAATTGTTGTAAAGAGGCGACTTGGGCGATTAAAATCTTTGGACCTGTTGGGTTTCATTAGTTTCTTCTTTTTAGTATGGAATAATGTCAATCATAGCATGTGTGTGCCCATCGCCATGTCTCAGTTACTGGATCTTGTTAGTTTTTAAAGGTAGCCCCAAAGGCCAGTTGCCATTAATGAGTGAAGTTTGTAGAGAAAATTGAATGGCCAAAGTCACATTAAAGGTGCAGGAAAATTTTGTATGAAAAGAAAGATTTATTGAAGTTGTGGTTGAATAGCATTTCTCCTTTTATTTCAAGATTTCTCGCACCTAATTCAATTGTGGAGGATGTTATTACTTCCTTGCTGTGTATTTTATCACTTCCATCTTTAAA
The DNA here is from genome assembly GCA_018584345.1 of Thuja plicata. Classification (NCBI taxonomy): domain Eukaryota; kingdom Viridiplantae; phylum Streptophyta; class Pinopsida; order Cupressales; family Cupressaceae; genus Thuja; species Thuja plicata. Next base: position 313,768 of record MU225043.1, read on the forward strand.
ACCGGTGGCATCACGATTATTATCAAAAAAGAGAAGCCAAATAATTGAACTAGTAAATGCTATGGTTGACTATGTTGTGACTTACAAGAAGGATAAAATTCTCTCCACTTGGAAGTAAAGAGACTTCAAACAAATGCCAAGTAATGTTCCTAGCCAACGCATGATTGAAATGGAGTTTTAAACACTCAGTGAATACAATTTGAAAAGCATGTGTCTTTCAAAGTGAAAGCAAGAGACTCGTGGGTGATCTAATATGTGATCTATCTCTAGTTGGTCGAGAGCATGATCTATAATAGGTTGACTCGGGTAGGTCGGTCTGCCTACAAGCTGACTGAAGTCATAAATACATAAGGTTTTTTATTGTGTGTGCTGATTCATATTCGATTTTCAATCTGAGGTGCTTGTTCTAGATAAGAGAATATATGTCCACCTGTGCTTTAAGAGAAAATGAATATGTATAATGTTTTGGTTACATATGAAGCTTCATGGTGGGGTTGCATACCTATATCAATTAATGGAGGCCTACTCAAGAAAGAAATAGACTGTAGAAACTTTCAAGCAATGCAATTTGGCTGATGTAAAGCCAAATTAAACAACCTTTGCCAACAACCTCCCTATCAATACATAAAATAGAAGCTTTAGAACAGGGCGTATGAATTTTTTGCAGGATCTTCTCAAAACAAATTTGTTGATAAGGCTTTAGTAACTTCCAAGAAATGCAATCAATAGGTGTAAAGCCTTTAGCATGTGCTAAGCATTAGGGGAGATGCTGCGCCAAACACAAGAGATGTTGCATTGATTTTGGCAGCCACACTGAAGTTTTTGAAGTGGAGGAACAGCCATTGTAACCCAAGGAGTCAGTGCATAGAAATAGCCTTCAAGCAGAATGCATCGGCTGGTGTAAAGCCAAATTCCACAACCTTTGTTGGCATCCTCCCTGCCAATGCAAAAATGGAAGCTTTGGAATAATGCATGTGACTGTTTGACAGGATACCTTAAAGAGATGTCATTTCATGAAATGCGGTGATTTTAGGATGCACATGAAGTGGATTTGTTGATAAGGCTTTAGAAACTTGCAAGCAATGCAATTGGCAAGTGTGAAACCAGATTCGACAACCTTTGCCAGCATCCTCCTTTCCTTTTGTCGGCATCCTTCATGCGAATGCAAATCGTACAAGTATAGACAGGGCATGTTCACTGTTTTAAGGAGAAATCTACCAGCATAGTATGCCAAAGAAGGCCAATTCAATGTCATGCAGTACCTGGTGGAGTGTATTCCAGAAAACATTGAAATCTAATGCAAATACCAGAAGTCGCGCAACACCTACATAGAGTTTAAAAGCTTAAAAGTGAAAATGAAATATCCCACATGCAGGGCGCAAGGATAAAACATCAAAGTTTTTATAGTAAACTACTTTGTATATAATTTGAAATGAAGGCAAGGGTCTCTTGGAGAATGCGTAGACTAGAGAGTTTACTATGCAGTGGGCCCCATTACTTTGGGCGAAAATGCACAGAATGCCTTAAAAACTCTCAAGAATATAGTCCCACATTGGTGGGATATAGAATTTTGAAGTCTTTATATACAAGAATGCACAATATGATATATGAAGTGAAAGAGGAGACTATGAGTGCGCCCATAGAGGAGCTAGGGGCTTTCCTCAAAAATCATGCCTGAGGAGAAGACGCCCAAATTTTGGGAGGACCCGCAGCGATGATGTGGAAAATGACTGGGCATAAGAGGCTGCATGTTTGGGCATGAATCTCGAGGTGGCCAAAATGGATGAATGGCTTAATGGCTTAGTGAGAAAGTTGCAAGGAAGATAAGCTTAATCCATTAAGCCATTGGTCCATGTGGTGCAAGTGACAAGTGGCGCCTAGTGGACCAGTCAGCCAATCAGAGGACGCCATGTGGCACCCAGTAGGTGCCAAGTGGCGCAAGTCAAATGTAGTTCAGAGGTACCAAACAGAGATCGACACCTGGCACCAAGTGGACCTACCGACCAACCAGAGGGTGACACTTGGTGCATTCTAGTGAGATATGAAGTTTTCAAATGATTTTTTAATTTACATTCATTTCATCAAATGGGTTAAAGAACTTGCAACTTCAAAAAGAATCAAGGGCTGACTTAATGGCTTAATGGAAAGATGCTCACCATCTAATCTTTAAGCCATTAAGCCATTAGTCCATGTGGCACCTCAGACACATGGCACCCAGTGGATCTGCAGGCCAATCAGAGGCTGCCACGTGTCACTTTCTAGAAAAAGGTTTTAAAATGGTATTAACAAGCTATTGAATACGTGCAATATAAAATGAGATTGAAGCATTAAAATGAAATATTATTCAATAGTCAAACTATTGAATTAATGCATAATTTCAAATATTTCAAAAGTATTCGAAAGTTCAAAACTGAATATGCACGGGAAATGGAGTTTGTTATGGATGATTCAGAGCGCAAATTTTGTCCAAACTATGGAGTATTATATGTTGCCAGAAAGGTCTTGGAAAGGAGATCATGATTTTGTAGACCAATTAAGGGAAAATCAAATCAGATTTTTGTAGTTTCTATTTGAACAGTTGCAGATTTTTTTTGGGGACAGACAGGTGTCGGTGACTGGGTTGTTTTTCCTTTCTCCTATATCTCACTTTTTCTCCATTGTAACAAAGGATGTTGAATTTGACACTACTGGGCAGTATTCAGGCTCTTGAATCTCATTTTCTGTATCTCTTTGTTATGCAAAGGTGTATATCCAGATAAATTTTAATGAAGGATGAAGGAAATCCCTGTTCAAAACTTGTCTAATGTCTTTATATGTTTGACTTTGATTCTTATGTATTGATTTGTAAGGCACTTTAATACATTAGCTATAAGGTAGCTGTGAGATTATTTCTGAGTCTCTTTCAAGGAGAGAGTAATTCTCAGGGGCAAAATCTGAGAGTTGAATGTCTGTATATGAATTTGATGTCCAGGTTTTGAAGTGAGAAGGGTGATTTGAAAGGCATTTCACTTGGGTTTCGTGAGATTGGATTTATGTTTTTCTGGGAATGCACTTGTGTTTGACTCTGTTGCCCAATAGATAAGGCACTTGTCTTGATTTGTCTAGTGGTTTTCTTCATCAATCAAGCATTCAAATATTAAAATCTTTATTTATGTTATCTGAACTCGATGTCTAGATAATTGTATTCATTACAGTTCATTCTGATGAATCCTTGGAGAGTGAATCAACTAGGTTATCCCTCCTTAAAAGGAAGAAGGATGAAAGTCCTTGTATCACTAGTTTTTGCTATATTTACAATCATACTTTGTCTGGTTAAGCTTTTGCATTTGGTTATGCTTGGTCATATACAGAGTGTTTCATAAATTTGATTTAATAAGCTCCTAATAGAAAATCAGTGTCCACATTCATATATATACTGTGTAATCAGTAATCATAAAGAGGTAAAACCTACCTGAGTATATGTGGAGCTCAAAATTGAAGAAGGATCTTATCCAATCCTTAGCAATTAGGATTTTCTTGTATCTGAATCAGTATTAGGAAGCATAGTGTTCAAATAGTCATTTCAAGCACTGTGATTCATACAAGAAAAATCACTAACAAAATGGTGACTCTACTGGGGATGAGTTGAAGGAAATCATGTTTAATCTGTCCTAGACTTTCTGGCACTGTATTTTCAGAATCTTTTGATCTAGTTCCGAGTTCATTGAAAATACTAGGGAAAGCAGTGAAATAATCTTGTTAAAGAAATTAGTGAATCTCTGGTGTGTTTAAAATAAATCAGATTTCAATTGGATTTGCCCATCTGAGTCGCACTAACAAAATGGCGACTCTGCTGGCGAGTTAAAAGTTTTATTCAAGATCTCTGGTGTTAAAAGTTACAAATCAAAATACCCAAGAAATTATAATCTATTAGAGAAGTGGATGTTAAAATCTCATAGGAGCTAATCATTTTCTGCTTCATTTCTAGACCTGATTGTGAATCTTAATCCCATGCTTGTTGTGGGTGGCGACTCTGTTTGAATTTGGAGAATCCTGGTTGTTTTGTGCCAGTGTAATTTGTGATTATCTATTTTGATTTGGTGTTTAAGATCAGCAAGTTTAAGATGTATGTTTCCTTGCTTTGCTAAATCAATACCAGAATCTAATTTCAAGAAAGAGTGCCAAGAAAAATAATCTAAAATTATTTCAGATCTTTGTGTGTGAATAACCTGGAAGTGTTTTTATTTGCAGCGAAAGGAAGAAAAAGACTGTGACTTTGCTGGTTAGAATGAACCTACAATTGAATAGAATTTGGCAAATAGCTTTTTCTGTTTGAAAGTTCTCCTCTACAAGGAGATGGCGACTCTATGAAGAAAGAACCTGATGAAGTTGCACAAAAGGCTCTGGATCTGTAGTGTTTCAAGTCAAGAAGCAAAAAGTGTAGCTGCTGTAAATTTCATCTAGGTAATCCTCTTATTTGTTGAAAAGAAAAGTCCCTTTGTAGGTGAATGAGTCACTAAGAAAAGGGAAAGAGATTGAAAGTTTTGTCATATTTCTGGGTTGAGATTTTCAGCTATTAAAATCATAAATATGTTGTGGTTTCGTGAAGGAAGTGATGGTTTTGAAATCACATAGAAATCTTTTTCAAGAATGGAATGTATTGTTGAATAAATAGTTCAAATGGAAATTCCAACTCTCATGGAGGGAGATATGTATTCTAGATCTGAAATTTACAAGAAAGATCATGAAATTATTGATAGAAAAAAGGATATTTTATTGATAAATCAAAAGATCCAAGAAAAGGCCCTATTGATTTTGAGAGAAAGGGTAGGAGAAAGAAAAGAAGAGTCAACATATTTGTTTTATGAAAAGTTTTCTAGTACAGTTGATAAACTTATAGCGGATATTGAATTTCCAGAATTAGAGTGGGTGCAATTATTTCTAGAGCTTTGTGTGCTGGAATCACTTGATTGGTCACCATATCTTAGAGAAGAGGCATCTAAACGTGTTAGAAGATGCATTGATGAAATTGAGAAATCTGAACTTGAAAGTGTAGATGATGCTAAATCTAATTCTTATGAAGATGGTGTTGAATCTAGTTCTTATAATGATGATGTTGAATCTTAGTATGCTGATGATTAAGTAGATGAATATAAGATTGATGAAGATGAATCTTTAGTAAATAATTTTTCCTTTCAGTCTGTAGATTTGTCTTCTATTCAGCACAATAATGCAGACTTCTTGTCTCAACTTAAGGAAGACTTTAATGAGCACCAAGAGAATGATGTTGAGGCAGTGAGAAGCTTTAATGCCTGTGGATGGCTGGGGTATTTCTTAAAATTGATGGAGTTTGATGAGGAAGCAGCATCAAAATTTACAAACACATTTGATGAGGGCCAAGCGATGATATGGGGGTTGACAGTCTTTGCAACAGAGGAGGGAATAGGGGAAGTGACCGGTTTTCCAGTAGCAGGGGAACATTATCCCAATGCCCATGATGCTAGGTTAGCCAGGGCTCAATTCACCCTACCAGGAGACACTCCATTGGAAATCACTAAACAGGGATGCAAAAGGATGTCCATTCCTCCACCATACCAGGAGTTGGCTACGCACATTATAAGGTATTTTACCTGTGAAGGGAAATTATCTAATTTACATGTGCATCATTTTAAGCTGCTTAGTTATGTATGACATAATATCCCAATGAATGCACCCAATTTTCTGTTTAATATTTTGTGCATTAGTGCTGAAGAAAACCAAAAAGGGAGAGACAACTCTGTTACTCACCATGCCCCACTTAAATTACTCATAAAAAGATCTCTTAGGGATGCCTCCCCTATGACGTGGGCAGATTTCATCCATCATAAAACCCTTCAGCCTCAAATTGCCCCTAATGTGCAAATTAGCAAAGATAATGCAGTTTCCCCTGATCCAATTGCTAAGCAAAATAACCAAGGGGCAGAAATCGAAAATATATAAGAAAATGTGCCTTTAACCGCTCACATGAGCAATATACCTACTACCACCTGAACCAGGTAATTGCTTGTAGACCTCCACCTAGGGTTTATACTATCTATCTCAAAGAACAATTCCTTCTATTTCAGTTGATGATGACCCTCAAGGATGTAAACGTAGAGTTCAAATAAGCCCAGGAATTGTATGGTTTATACTAGACACTTCCATCTTGGCAATAAAACCTACTTTGTGAGTTGTATGTGCATAATTTCACCATCCCAGCAGAGACTGAATGGAATCCCTTGCCTTACATAAGGGTTGTACACCTAAGGGCCCTGATGTCATGTATGCACAATGAGGCTAACTATGATAGACAATTGGAGAATTACAGAGAACTTAATAAAACAAAACCCCTACCCTTAAGAGCAGAAAGCATTCAACCAAAAGTATTCCTGAGGGATTGGTTCAGACTGACATATGGAAATGTTAAAAAGGAAATCAGAGATAAAAATTTTAAACTTGGAGCATATGTGTATGCAGAATATGACAGCATGTCCTATTTTGTCTTCCAAAGAGCCTTAACTGGTGCCAAAAGTAGATGGGGTAGATTATCAAAGGTTTTCAAAAGATCAAAACCACATAGCCCCATTAACCTTGAAGCAGCTATACACTAGGCACCAAAATACATAGCGCTGGGTAGGCAAATCAGGAAGAAGCTCTAGTGTCTGCTCACAATGCAGCCACCCATGCTTCTTTGGCCCTTGGATGATATCAACACTACCAGACTTGACAGGCTACAGGAAGATGATAGAAGAGAAGTTTGGGAAAGAACAAGAGGGTTCTACTACTCCTTCAAAAGCTAGAGGCGAGGAAGAACTAAAGTTGGTGACTTTAGGTCAATTGCCAGAAGGAGAAATGCTTGAGGACAAGCATTTGATTAACCAACGGGCGGATGATAAGGCCAAATTATTGCCTTTGTTTATTATAATTTTAAATACTCTTTTCTAGTTTTTGACAAAACATTTGAGAGCCTAACCAGTCAAAACTTGTGATAAAGTCCAGATAGAACTGATAGACCATGGGTAGATGTTTTTGACATACTTTGCTAATATTATACATATAGTGCAGTATTTCATAAAACCATCAGAATATATGTTCTAATATCTAGATATTTAATTTGATTAAGCTTGTTGCATGAATGTTTCCGCATCATAACTAACTTGATAGAAGAGAAAGCGGCTGGAGAGTGGTCGATAGCATTCAAGGAGGACTGTTGAGGACCAGCTATGACAGAGTTATCATTACAGCACCAGGAAACACAACTACTATAATGGAGCCATTATTCCAGGATGTGGGGATGTATTTTTCCTATATTCCCTCTGCACTTTAGTATTTTGAACGGGTCACCCGAGCTTCATTACCCACACCGCGGGCTATTGCATTTCCATCTTTTTCTCCGGCTTGTTTTCAGCAAGGATAGTTTCTTTTCTATTTTGTAATAAGTGATGGATCCTCTATATATAGGGATTGGACCGATAGTTTGAGGTTAGCTAGAAAGGAGAGAGACAAAATTATTTGGAAGAAAATTGATATACAGTAATCTATTTCAACTACCATGTATTGTTTCTATGTAATTAATTTTTGAAATGCAATGAAGTAGTTCTGTGTTTACGTTATGTGTTAATAGTTTAGCAGAAAATGACCAAGGGTCCCACTTGGGAGGTGGAATAGGTTAGAATAGAATAGATTTCATTTCCAACATTTTTACCATTTCTAGTATTTCAGATAGAAGATACAATTTCTTCCTGCAGCATCGTACCTTGTAAGTGTTCCTGTAGCATCTGCAAGAATAGTTATAATGGATGTTCTAGGCTGAAAGTATAGGTTTAAGTAGAGTTGCAATTTCTAGCATTCTTTTCAATAAGGAGATAAATGTATTCTTTTCCTACAGCACTAGTGTAGGTTTCTTTTATGCATTTTTACCTTCCTGCAGCATAAGCAAAATGACTCCTTAAGAAACCTAGTGCACATATCATGCTGACCATTTAAAGTATACGTCCCTGGGTTGACAAGTTAAATGCACCTCCTAACAGGAGAAATAGTCCTTAGATTTAATAAACCATTCCTAAGAAATGCCTTGAGCATGATTATTCCACACCTATTGTGAGGTGGTTCAGTGTGTTTGACACTGTTGCCCGATAAATAAGGCACTGGTCTTGATTTGTCTAGTGGTTTTCTTCATCAATCAATCATTCAAATATTAAAATCTTTATTTCTGTTATCTGAACTCCATGTCTAGATAATTTTATTCATTACAGTTCATTCTTATGATTCCTTGGAGAGTGAATCAACTAAGTTATCCCTCCTTAAAAGGAAGAAGGATTAAAGTCCTTGTATCACTGGTTTTTGCTAATTTTACAATCATAGTTTGTCTAGTTAAGCTTTTGCATTTGGTTATGCTTGGTCATATGCAGAGTGTTTCAAAAAGTTGATTTAATAAGCTCCTAATATCAAATTAGTGTCAACATTCATATATATATATTGTGTAATCAGTAATTATAAAGAGGTAAAACCTGTCTGAGTATATGTGGAGCTCAAAAATGAAGAAGGATCTTATCCAATCCTTAGCAATCAGGATTTTCTTGTATCTGAATCAGTATTAGGAAGCATAGTGTTCAAATAGTCATTTCAAGCATTGTGTTTCATACAAGAGAAATTCCTAACAAAATGGTGACTCTACTGGGGATGGGTTGAAGGAAATCATGTTTAATCTGTTCTAGAATTTATGGTACTATATTTTTAGAATCTTTTGATCCAGTTTCGAGTTCATTGAAAATGTTGGGGAAAGAAATGAAAAAATATTGTTAAAGAAATTAGTGAATCTCTGGTGTGTTTAAAATAAATCAGATTTCAAGTGGATTTGCCCATCCGAGTCGCACTAACAAAATCGTGACTCTGCTGGGGAGTTAAAAGTTTTATTTAGGATCTCTGGTGTTAAAAGTTACAAATCAAAATACCCAAGAAATTATAATCTGTTAGAGAAGTGGATGTTAAAAGCTCATAGGAGCTGATCATTTGTTGCTTCATTTCTGGACCAGATTGTGAATCTTAATCCCATGCTTGTTGTGGGTGGTGACTCTGTTTGAATTTGGAGAATCATGGTTGTTTTGTGCCAGTGTAATTTGTGATTATCAATTGTGATTTGATGTTTAACGTCAACAAGTTTAAGATGTATGTTTCCTTGCTTTCCTGAATCAATACTAGAATCTGATTTCAAGAAAGAGTGCCAAGCAAAACAATCTGAAATTTGTTCAGATCTCTGTGTGTGAATAACCTAGAAGTTTTTTTATTTGCAGCGAAAGGAAGAAAAAGATTGTGTGACTTTGCTGGTTAGAATGAACCTAGAATTGAAAAGGATTTGTCAAATAGCTTTTGTTGTTTGAAAGTTCTCCTCTGCAAGGAGATGGCGACTCTATGAAGAAAGAACCTAATGAAGTTTCACAAAAGGATCTGAATCCATAGTGTTTCAAGTCAAGAAGCAAAAAGAGTAGCTACTGCAAATTTCATCCAGGTAATCCTCTTTTTTGTTGAAAAGAGAAGTCCCTTCATAGGTGAATGAGTCACTAAGAAAAGGGAAAGAGATTGAAAGTTTTGTCATATTTCTGGGTTGAGATTTTCAATTATTAAAATCAGAAATATGTTGTGGCTTCATGAAGGAAGTGATGGTTTTGAAATCAGATAGAAATCTTTTTCAAGGATGGAATGTATTGTTCAATAAATAGTTCAAATGGAAATTCCAACTCTCATGGAGGGAGATATGTTTTCTAGATCTGAAATTTACAAGCAAGATCTTGAAATTGTTTGTAGAAAAAAGGATATTTTATTGATAAATCAAAAGATCTAAGAAAAGGTCCTATTGATTTTGAGAGAAAGGGTAGGAGAAAGAAAAGAAGATTCAACATATTCATTTTATCAAAAGTTTTCTAGTGTAGTTGATAAACTTATAGCAGATATTGACTTTCTAGAATTAGAGTGGGTGCAATTATTTCTAGAGGTTTGTGTGCTGGAATTTCTTAATTGGTCAGCATCTCTTAGAGAAGAGGCATCTAAACGTGTTAAAAGATGGATTGATGAAATTGAGAAATCTGAACTTGAAAGTGTAGATGATGCTGAATCTAATTCTTATGAAGATGGTGCTGAATCTTGTTCTTATAATGATGATGCTAAATCTTATTATGCTGATGATGAAGTAGATGAATATCAGATTGATGAAGATGAATCTTTAGTAAATAATTTTTCCTTTCAGTCTATAGATTTGTCTTCTATTCAGCACAATAATGCAGACTTATTGTCTCAACTTAAGGAAGACTTTAATGAGCACCAAGAGAATGATTATGACACAGACAGAAGTTGTTGCAGTGATTTTCTTGCACAAAAAGACATGAGCCACAAAGTTTCAGTCCTTGTTTCAAATAAGGAAGATTGTTTTCAATCCATGCCACTAAATGGGGGTTTCCAAGGAAGCATTTGTGAGGAATTTGTAGAAGAAAGGGATAAAGAATTGTCAAATTTTGAAAATGGATGTGCATATGATGTCCCAACACCAACACCTTTTCATATAGCTGATTATTTTGATGAGATCATTGAGGATTTTCTTTTAAAAAATGATAGCTATAGTTGTGCTTCTTCTCAAATTCATAGCAATGATGATTGTTCAACTCATAATGATGTTGATTCAGAATGTTCCATCCTTGATGATGGTTACGATTCAGAAATTGATGATGGGTTTAATGAAGTTTCTAACCCACTCTTTGATGAAGAAATAGATGTGAATCAGCCAATGCTTTGCTATCCTGATTTTGAAAAGGTTTTCCATGTATTTTATAATCCTTTGTATGAGGACATGGTTGAAAATTTAGTTGACCTGAATGATATATTAGATTATGAAAAGAATAACTATGGGAGCCAGGATGAAATGACTGATTCATCTTCCTTTCACTCTAATCAATCTTCCTCCAATGTTGATCTTGAAAATTATTACAGTTTGAAAATGAATGAAGTTTTTCACGGTGAACTAAGTATGAAATCAGAGGTTATGGTTCATCATGCTTCCCCTGATTCTTTGCATGATACATATGAGGTTGAATATGAAAAGTTTTTCTTTGATATCCAGGCATGTGTTGGAGTGAACCAATATGTTTCCAGCCATGAGAGTGAGCTGGAAGGTTTATTGTTTCAGAAAGATAGTGATCTTCAAGGATGTGATGTTGTGATATCACTGTAACACCTCAAAATTGGCATCTTGCAACCCTAACCAATTTGGTTGCATTTTTTGTTCTTAGAAATCATCAAAGTCCTATTGTACTAGGCAATTCTAAGTTTTCACTAACTCTACTCGACTTGAGTGTCAAATGCAGAAAATCCTAAATCTGTATTAATCATACATCATATTTAATTCTTAAATATCTATTTGGCTAAACAAACCTTATGATTGAATTAATCTAATTATAAAGTCCTAGCACTTTAATTAAATTAAATTCACCCTCTTTAGCTGAGACACATGAAAAGGAATTAAATAATATTTAATTATTAAATAAATATCCCCATTTAAATAATTGAATTTAATTATTCAGATAATTGATAAAAATCAATTATGAGGTCATATTTATTTAATTAATTAGATATTCTATCAAAAATCTTATCTCTATTCAGAAATGGAAACTTTGAATTAAATGTGTTTTAAAGAGAAATAAAATAATTAAATTCAAATAAAACAATATTAAATCAAAGAAAGAAAATAGTTAAAGCAGGAAGAAAACAATTTATTGAATTCTTTTCAATAAAGCTTTCTGTTTTTAATTAGCTTTTCTATTTGTTTTATTTCAAAAAGGAAAGTTTCTATTATGATCATCTCAGAGTCTATAAAAGAACTCTCATTCTTCATTCAAAACCCCCTGATTAACCCCCTGAATTCTTAGAGAAAATATGCATTGTTAGAATACTGAATTATTGTCATGCATTTAGTAATCATGTTTAGATTATTTCACATCTTTCATTTCTTAGGATAATCTTGCATTGTATTTCATTTATCATGATAAATCCTTCGTTCTTAGATTGGTCCATGGTTGTGAGACTCTCGTCCTGAGAGCAATTTCAAAAACCCCATCTAGATAGAAGGCAATAGGTCGAATCACTCAGGCAGATAAGATGAATAATCTCATATTCAGTCTTGTATGTACCTGGTGAAGAAGGACTATGTTGGAGTGTGTGGTTGATTAACAAGGCCAAAATTAACACATACAATGACATAGTGATCAACATATGCAGCGATTCAGTGCTTTTGCTTTGCCAATTGAAGGTGAGTTTGCTGATTAATTTTTGTTTGACATGTTGAAGATTCAAGGCAGCACTTTTGATCAAGTGAATAGATATAATAGCCTCAATTTACCTTGGATGTTTGGAGATGAAAATCATATGTTTGACAGAGGTAAGGGATGAATCTTGCTTTGGGGCTTTGAGCCTTTGTAAATAAGCTTCTTGTTTGTATATTTTCTTTCTTTCCCTTTCAGTCATGGGGTGTGTTTCCTCTACATGCCCACATGGGGCATGCATCCTCAGTCAGAGCCACTGTTGGGACTGAAAAAAGCAGTAAGGGTTTTTGAAGTACGATTTTAAAATTTTGCATTTTGACTCCCTATAAGTGCTTTTTGAGCCTATTTTCCTAAATGAGATTATGAAGTTTTCCATGCACATCAAGTACTCATCACTCTTTTTTAGGCGTATGAAGACATCCCAGTTCGTTAATTTCAAGTTTTGAGTTATTTCGTGATGTCTTGTTTTGAGCACTTGTCAAAATCTGCATTTGTGCCTAAGTGTCAATCTATTGTAATAGGCCTAGTTTGCCTTTGAATATCTTGCACCCAAAAATGTTTCATGACCCACCACTTTGAGGATGTTTAGTATGCATATCAAAAAACCTATGTTTCAAATCCCAAGTCATTTCGATATGTTTTGACTAGTTTTCAAACCCCTCAAAGTTGGTAGTTTGTTGTCTTGCATTGTGTAATACCGTGATTGGTCACATTAGGAAAATGGTTTCCTTGAATTATAGACCAAATTTTCTTCAATTTTGCAAGGTTTCAGATTCTGAGGATTTTGTTTGCACACTTTCCAAGTTTCTTTCCACTTGCAGAAATCGATATTCCTTATGTTTTCAGTTTTTTGTATTTTCAAGTAGCTACTTTCGAGGGGTCGTCAAATGTGCCTGGATAATTGTCAAGAGGTGCCCTTCAGGATTTGTATCATCCATATAGCATACTCCCAATATCTAGAAGCTTGGATCTTCAGGAGTTCATTTGACTTGTTTTCAAAACCAAAACCAAATGTAGTTCAATGCTCTTGGACAGGGTAATTTGTAGAATTGTTGTAAAGAGGCGACTTGGGCGATTAAAATCTTTGGACCTGTTGGGTTTCATTAGTTTTTGCTTTGCAGTATGGAATAATGTTAATCATAGGATTTATGTGCCCATCACCATGTCCTGGTTACTAGATCTTGTCAGTTTTTAAAGGCAGCCCCTAATGTCAGTTGCCCTTAATGAGTGAAGTTTGCAGAGAAAATTGAATGGCCAAAGTCACATTAAAGGTGCAGGAGAATTTTGTATGAAAAGAAAGATTTATTGAAGTTGTGGTTGAATAGAATTTCTCCTTCTATTTCAATATTTCTCGCACCTAATTCAATTGTGGAGGATGTTATTACTTCCTTGCTGTATATTTTATTACTTCCATCTTTAAAACCGGTGGCATCATGATTATTATTAGAAAAGAGAAAAGACAAATAATTGAAATAGTAAATGCTATGGTTGACTATGTTGTGACTTACAAGAAGGATAAAATTATCTCCACTTGGAAGTAAAGAGACTTTAAACAAATGCCAAGTAATGTTCCTAGCCAGCGCATGATTGAAATGGAGTTTTAAACCCTCAGCGAATAAAATTTGAAAAGCATGTGTCTTTCAAAGTGAAAGCAAGAGACTCGTGTGTGATCTGATCTATGATCTATCTCCAATTGGTCAAGAGCATGATGTATAATAGGTTTACTCAGGAAGGTTGGTCCACCTGCAAGCTAACAGAAGTCATAAATACATAAGGTGCTTAAAATGAATCATTGTCTTGCGTGATTGAAGTGTTTTTTTAGATTGTAATCCTAAGAACTACATGAATGTATCCTCTCCCCTCACCTTTATCGATCTTGGGTGTAATAGAAACTCATGTGATTCTTCTAGAGTGGCTACCTCCCAAGAGCTTTAGCAGAGCTAGTGAGAGTGGATTCCCAACCGGTAATAGGCTAAAGCCAAGCCCTTCCAAACCGGTATACAAAAAATGCTATTGTGATTAGTATCACAATAGATAGGTGTGAATTCATTGTGGCAACCAAAATCTCCTCTAGTACTCTAGTGGTGTGTTAAAGTCCTGACATCGTCAAGGTGAAAGTCTTTCTTTGAACGGATTGGGAGAGCCCCCTTTATTAGGAAAATGACTTGATCACAACCACCTGAACGGATGACCCTACAAACTATTGTTCTAGTTTTCCAAAAACCCTCTATCTATTAGCGCGGAAGGTTAGAGACCGACTAAGACGCCCCACATTTTTATGGCTTTTAGTAGAGATAATAGCCCTTCGGGAAGCAATTCCTTTGGGTTCCGAAGCTTGGTATGCCTGAGAAGTGAGTGCATATGTAAGGAGGAGCCCGTGCTTCCAAGCTTCTAATTTATCCTCTAAGAGTAAGTGTAGCTGAACTTTGGTTCAATTGGGGATTCAATAGATATTGTCCTGGCTATCCTAGGATTGTAATGTGCTTGTTCTGGTACTACAAAAATTTTGTTTAATGTGTTTTGCGTGGGTGTGTCACTTGAACAATCGAAACTATCATCAAAACACACAAACTATCAATCTTGAACATGTCCAAAACAATCTGTAACTTGAACTATCTATTGGAAAATAGCATGATTTCATCTTGGAAAATGCAAACTGGTTTTAATAGTCTAATTCTGTAAACATACTTTTTTTCAACATTTGTATAGTTTCACATGAAATTTCTCAATCTTTGCTCTAGTATGTGAAAATATTCACGCGATACAGACTTCTCTGTCACGCAACATTTGGCAACAGTGCCACTTTCTGTTAGTCATTATTTTTGTCCTCTGGTGTGTTTCTTCGTGCAAAGCAAGCATTTCTTCATGCAGCCCGGTGAGAATCTTTGCATGACATAGCATTGCATCACACAAAACTGTAGCCTTTTGTCTAAAATAGCGAGCTAAAATCTACCAATCAGTTATTCTTCTGTCAAATCTGGTATTTGATATGGGTCTTTTTTTCTTCCATCTATCTTCACACAGTCTAAAACTTAGTTTCTTGGGTTGAGAACTATGTGATTCTTTCTTAAACTGGTCTTGTCTCCTGTCCTTTTGATCTCTTCCATCTATGTCATCATGCCTTGTGTCACAATAGTCATCTCTTGGCTTGTTTTAGCCTCATCTTAGATGATTTGCACCAAGGATACTTCACCTTTTGGCATGTTTGTGCAATCTTTGAGACAGTTTCAAGTTTGATCCTAGTTCACTTTCCTTGTTCAAAATTTTGTCTATGACTGTCACAACTCAAAGTGGCAAAACATTTCCTTCAATCAATCAAGATGAATCTGTACTTTCCATACCATTACCGACTACATCTAGTGAGGAATCATCTCGATCTCCTTCCCCGGTACGACGACCTTACAATAAACGGTCATTTCTTGTGGATCTTAGCAGGGTTTGAAATCCTTTATTCCAAGAAGAATCAAATTCAAAGAACACTCAATATTTTCATATCAAATCTTTACACCTTGAATCCTTGCATTCTAGCAAGATGGGAGATCATAACCAATCAGGTGGTGAGGTTAGCGGAACTAACCTCTTTAAAACTTGGGGTAAGTCCCATTCTAAAGACCCCCCTAATGATGTAGAAGTTGAAATCACTCAAGAGGATATTGAAAGAGCTTGTGCTAACAAAGATTTGTGTAAAATGATGAGAATTCTACTAGCTAAAGAGAAAGAAAAATACATTCTTGAACTAGCCAATCAAGGGGCTAAGTTACCTTCTAATTATGTTGTAGAAACACTTGTTGAGAAAGAGGAGGAAACTGAAAAATTCCCACTTACAAAAATAAATGCAAACTATGCGAGAGAAACTCTCTCAACTCTTGAAAGAGAAAGACAAACCTGTCACACAATTCACGTTGGAAAGCATCTGTCCTTTCCCATTTGATAAAAGTCTTCACATGCCTCCTTTTCCCAAAGGAGTTGAATTTCGTAAATATGACAAATACTTGGGTACATCTGACCCTCAAGACCATTTGAGATAATTTGGTGCTCTCTCCATGGAATTCATGCATGACACAACCTATCTTATGCATCTCTTCCCACGTAGCTTGGGAGGATCAGCTATGGAATGGTTTTCTAGACTACCAACTAGCATCAAGACCTTTGATGAAATTGCCAATTTCTTTCTACAACATTATTCTCACAACATCCAAAATCCGGTTCATATTCAAGATCTTTGCAACTTGAAACAAAATAATGGGGAATCCTTCTTGGCATTTCTTTAAAGATGGAGACAACTCTATACATGATATTCTCACAAGATACCTGAATCTGAAAAGTTGGACATCTTTCTCGATAAACTTCTCCCCAACTTTGGGTATCAAGTACAGCTACAAGGTCCTCTAACCTTTGATGACATAATTAAACAAGCTATAAGAATCAAGACATTTATGATCAAGAAAGGAGAATTGACCTTACACAAGGAAAATAAACAAGGGTCTTCTTCCCCAAGAAAAGATAAATCCAAATTTTCCAACAAGAACCAAAATGTTGTGAATGATGGTGTTGTAGACAATGTGACTGCTAAGCCTTCCAAGGCTGCCTTTAATCTCACTACCACGATGCAAGTGGCCAAAGCCACTAATTAGGCTACGACAGGATCCAATCCAAGCACTTCATGATTTTTTGGACCTAAACCTTGGGCTCCTAGACCCAAGCGAGAATTCACGCCTTTAGGGGAACCTCTCGAGGCAGTTTACAAAACTCTTGTAGACAAAAATTTGCTTACTCCATTGGCTAATCCATGACCTTTTGATCCGCAACCAAGACCTCATTGGTGGAATAAATCTGCTTATTGTTTTTTTCACCAAAACAAAGGTCATAACATATCTTCTTGTCAAAAATTGCGGCATACAATCCAGGATCTCATTGATAGTGAAGTCATTGTTGTGGGAAGTCACAACAAAAATTTTGATCACCAAACTTTCAAAGACCCATTTCCTCCTCATGGAAAAGGTGAATACTCTAAAGGAAAAAATACTGATGCTAAGGTTTATTATACTTACACCAATAACGACAATGTCATTAATATGGTTGAACCTGTTGACACTGAATACTGTAATGTCCTCATTCTTAAGGGAAAGGAAGATACTTCTAAGTCCAAAACACCATTCATTTTGTGAGGGCCTGCACCTCAGTCTTCTGAACAAAGTCAGTCTCAAGTGAGTGCTAATTTTGTTACTCGATCTCACGCTAAAATCATTCTCAAAGGCCCTAAGCCTTCTATATCTACATCAACTCAACCTTTAGATAAAGCTAAGCTTGACTTTGTTACTAAGAATCCCAAAGTGGGTTCCTCATCTAATGCTGCCAATTACAACATTCTTGATCAATTGCAACATACTAATGCTTAGATAACTATTTTTGAGCTCCTAAAAATCTCCCCTGCTCATAGGGAAATCCTAGACAAAGCCCTCATTGAGGCAAATGTCCCAAAAGATCTTGATCTCAACTGGTTTCAATCTATGGTAGGTCACTTGACCTCCCCACAATACTTGTCTTTCTCTGAGGAAGATGACCATTCTTTGAGTCACCCGCATAATAATCCTCTGCACATTGAAGTCATGATTGGTCCCAAGCGTGTTTGCTGTGTTCTCATAGATAATGGTGTTGGCCTAAATATTTGCTCTGCTAGTTTCCTTATTGAGTTAGGCTATGGTGAAGACCGCATTGATGCTTGCAAAAAGATAACCATTAAAGCCTATGATGAGGAAGAACGTAAATCCAAGGGTTTTGTTGTTTTTCCAATTAGAGTTGGTCCTGTTGAATGTGATATTATCTGTCAAGTGCTTGACATCCCTTTGGCATATAACATCCTACTAGGAAGGCCATGGATTCATGAAATGCAAGTTGTCCCTTCTACATATCATCAGTGCATTAAGTTCCCATTCCAAGGCTCTGAGGTGACTATACCTACTAACACACACTATGATTGCAACGCCCTCACTAAATTTGTTGACATTCTTGTGCCTACCAACAGAGAATCTCTTGAAATCCTTGAGGATAAATTAAAAGAAATGGAAAATAACTTGACTCTCATAGAAACTGATATGGAAGGATATCAGATTGGACCTATATTATCCATTACATCTTTGCCTTTGTCTCCCTATTCTTTTGGGAGACCTTCTGAGAACACTAAACCTTCTACGGCTTCTCCTCCAACAAAGTATGGTGGTACCTTTGTACAAGCCACAGTACCATTAGAAGAAGAAGCTGAAAATAGAGCCATCAAAGCTTGGATCTATAAAGGAGAAGACAACTCTAAAAACACCCCTCCTTATGAGATAAAACCTGAGCAATATGGCAAGGGTTTATCTATTATGCAATGTTTTGGCTATAAAGGAAATGGCCCCATAGGTGCAAATCATAAGGGTTTGATTGCACCACTTGAAGCTATTGGTCACAGAACACACAACTCTACAGGTATAGGCTTCCAAAAACTCACATTCCAATTGGGATTAAATAATTTTGTACCTCGAGAAGATAAGAAACCCACATCTGAGGAAACACCTCAAGTTGCAGAACCTGAAGACAACTCTAATGAGGATACTTTTCCTTATCCTATTCCACTAGACCTAGCAGCATCCTTTGCTAAACCAGATAACTTTGTGCCACGTGTCAGTACTGTAGACACTGACAATGATTCTAACACTACTACTTCCATTGCTCCATTAACTTATGAAGAGTGGAAAGACATATATACTCTGAACCCTAGTCATCAAAGTGATTTATTCATACCACCACACTTTCAAGAATGGTTTGATCAAGAATTCCAGTCACTCCTCCTTACACAAGAGGCAAGTGATGATACAAACACTACTGAGGTACTTAGGTCAATAGGTACTTATTTGATCATAGAAGAAGTTCTAGGTAGAACTCATCCCAACTGGGGACAAAGAGTTTATTTTACTCACATCCTAGACATGAGACCTAATGATGAATTAGACTCCCATGAATATGAGTTCAACAACTTATCCTATGCCACTTCTGACAGAGATACAGATATAGCAAATGCATATGAAAACCTTCTTGAAGTAGGTGAACGGTATAGTGTAGGGCCACATGAGTCTGACTCCCTAGGTGTTGACATGTCATCTACTACGATCATTAGGAATCAAAGGGATTTGATTACACCTTTGCAAGAGATCACTTTGGGTCTGGATTTACTTATTCATGCCTTTGATGATTATACTATGAACGCACTTTGAACCCGTCACTCCTCTTTCACTTCGCCATCCTGAGCTTATAGACTGGAACTCTACCTCCCCATCTAATGAAGTCCTTACATTATAGAATTATTATGCTCTTTCTTGTTACCTACACGCTGTCGAACCTATAACGTCTCCTACCAGCAAAGCAAGTGTCAACTGAGGTCGACATCAAGTATCTTAGTCACAAAATAAAAAGAAGAAAAAATAGACGCTCTAATGGTGAAAACCACCTTGTGGCACTATCAGAGCTTAAAATAGTCAAAATAAAAGACGTATCCAAGGGTGAAAACCTCTTCGAGGCACCCGAGGATGAGATACTTGATGCACTTTTGAGTCATTTTTAGGAAAGATCATCTGTTCTTATTGAACCAACTCAACCTATCAACTTGGGTATAGAAGCAGAACCTCAGATCATTCACTTGGCACAATCCCTATCGGAGGCAGAAAGAGAAGAATTCATCACATTCTTCAGAAAGAAAAAGATTAACTTTGCATGGAAATATTCAGATATGCCTGGATTAGACCCTAATCTAATCATGCATCATCTATCCATTGCACCATGTGTTAAGCCTGTCAAGCAGAAGCTTCACAAAATGCATCAACACATAACTCTACTTGGCAAAGCTGAGTTAGACAAATTTCTTAAGGCAGTGTTTATCAGAGTCATTGATTATGCAAAATGGATCTCTAATAGTATTCCAGTGTCCAAACATGATAAATCTATTAGAGTCTACACATACTTCAGAGACCTGAATTTGGCATGTCCATAGGATGATTTTCCATTGCCTAACATCGATATGATCAAAGATATGACAATTGGGTATGAAATGTACTCATTAATGGATGGTTTCTCTAGTTATAACCAGATAAAGATTACACCAGAGGACCAAGATAAAATAGCTTTCACATGTGCTTGGGGCACCTTCTGTCGGAATGTCATGCCCTTCAAACTCAAAAATGTCAGAGCTACATATCAGAGAGAAGTTACCACTATATTTCATGATATGATACATAAAACAATGGAAGATTATGTGGATGACACTTTGGCTAAGAGCATGCACCGAAATAAACATCTTGCTGATCTAGGTCCTATCCTAGATTATATGGAACAATTCAGTCTCAGACTCAATCCTAAGAAATGCGCCTTTGGCGTAACATCTGGAAAATTACTTGGCTATATCATATCTGCCAAAGGTATTGAAGTAGATCCTGCAAAAGTACAAGCTATTCTGGAAATGTCGCCACCTAAGAATATCAGACAAATGAGATGACTTCAAGGCCGACTGTAGTCTATCGGGCATTTTATCTCTCAACTGGCAGATAAGTCACAACCATTTACCAAGACTCTACACAAGGGTGTGACTTACCAGTGGAATAAAGAATGTGATGAAGGGTTCATGCAAATCAAGTAGTATCTTGCAAACCCACCAATCTTGATGCCTCCCATTCATGGGAAGCCACTCATACTATACATATCTGCTATGGATACATCATTGGGTATCCTATTGGCTCAAGAAGATCAACACAAGAAAGCAAGGGCTATTTATTACATTAGTCGGACTCTGGTCTCCTATGAAACAAAATACTCTACTATAGAGAAGGCTTGCCTTGCAGTGGTGTTTGCTTCACAAAAATTGCGACACTATATGTTGGCTCATACTACACATCTGATTGCTAAAATTGACCCTCTAAAATACTTGCTTAGTAAAGCTACCCTCACAGGTAGACTAGCTAAATGGGTCATACTTCTCAGTGAGTTCAATATTGAGTATGTTGAAAGGAAAGCCATTAAGGGCCAAGCAATAGCAGGTCAGTTGGCGGAGGCACCTCTAGTTGATCATCAACCATTGCACATTGAATTTTCAGATGATTCCATATTACTTCTTACACATCACTCATGGACTATGTTTTTCAATGGTTCATTTACCCAACAGGGGTCTGTTATGCCCTGCATCCCCGTCCCTACATTTTGTGTGCAAAATGTTGGGTCCCCCTTTTTCCTTTTTGCTTGTTTTTGCTTGCGGATTTGCCTTTGGTCTCTTTCCCTTTTGTTTTCTTTCTCTGGGGTTTTCTCCCCTGGTGTGGTGTCTTTTTTTTTTGGTTTTCTTCTCTGGGACTCCAGTCCCAGAGGTCGTTCTTCGTTCGGAGCCAGACTCCGGACTCCAGGATTCTTCGCCACGATGTTCTTAAGGATATCATCGCGGATAATCCCCGGGCCTGGAGTCTGAAGGTTTGCTTGTCCGGAGATTGCCGGAAGGAGGAGGATTACCTTTTTACCATGGGTATAAATAGGAATTATCTATCACTTTCACATTTACCGCGATTAAAACTTATAGAGTGATTTCAAAGCGATTAACAGAGCATTTTGCAAAGAATTAGTGATAATCAACGCTTGACACTTCCAGTCATTTTCAGGCAATTGCGAGTGCTTCGTGGTGGTGATTCTAACCATTTGACAACTTGAGCTATTGCAGAGCTCCCACAGTAACTCCTTTCCTCCACCTTCTGCGTTCTTAGGTTGGTCTTTCCATTCCCGCCTCTCTGGTTTTCTTTCGTTTTGTTTGGTTTTGTTTATCTTATTTGTTTTGTCATTTTTCTGTTTGGTCTGTTTGCTATTTTCTGGTTCCGCCACCTGTTGGTGGGTCAGCTCTACCAAAGGGTTATCTGCCCTCTGTGCAGAAGTGGTTCATTTGTAAATTATGTAAATAGCTGTACATATGTCTCTGCCTTATCTAGTTTTCCCGCGGACGTCATTCCGCATTGTATATTTGTGAATATGTGTGTATATTTGTATACAGTCTCTGTATATCCCTCTATTTCTATGTGTTTATCCTTTTGCCTCCATGTATATCCTTCTAGGTGGCTTGACAAGCTGGTTGAGTCGCCTATGTTTCTGGTTTTCCGCCCATGAACTCGCTTCGGGGTAGAAAACTACCTGTTTGAAACTCGGCTCTCGGTCGGTTTCAAACAGGGAGTTTTCTCTCTCTTCCATGAATTTTGTCAGACCCTCATTTATGTCCCATGTGCACAATCAATTCCAGCCAACTGGCCTTCACTTTTCATGCATTCAGACACTTGGCTCCACCGTCATCGCCATAACTTCCATTTAATACCTACGCACGTGGCGCCCACGTGGGCTTGATGACTTACCTTTTTACATGTCCCTGCCAATGGTTACTTCTCTGGGCTCCAGGTCTCCTACCATCAGCCATCCTATGCCTTTGACAAGTGTGCTAAAATCCCCAGACTCAGATGTTCAATAAAGAAATCTTAAGTTTATGTGATGCGTTTGCTTTTCAGATATTTTTGAATGAAACTAACATTTTAGGAAAAGCAGGCATCGCGGTGGTAAGCTCTCCGGACCCCAGAATATTTATTTTGATTAATGCATTCTGATGGTCACTTTGCCTTGCAGGTCCCCGGAGTTCATTCCCAAACATGTCTGAAGCATCTGCATCATCTCCACCCGGAAGTCCAGAGCAACCTTCTGCAGCAAAAATCAGGGCAGCAGTAAAATCCAAGATGGAGAAGGCCTTAGAAAAGATGCCCCTGACTATGAAATTTTTACAGAACAATGTCATCATGGGCTCAAAGATTGAGTCCAAATTCAAGATGATAACTGACACCAGCGTCAGAACATGGCAGGAGATGCAGGCCTTGGTGAAAATAATGCACATCCAGCGATAGGCTGGAGATCAATTAGAAATCAACGTCGGGAACTCCGGAATCCTTAGGGCGGCCTGTTTCCCATGCTCTGTGCAATCTCTGGAGCTTATCTTAACACTGGAAACCAACTACAAATCTTCTATCTAGGTCGTTATGCTCGCGGCTGCAGAGCCCACAGGATACCCCACTCCACTGGTGTCCCTCGACCCAGTCACATTCCAGGCAAGCCTAGAAATCCCACAATTTGATAAGGCCTCGGTGGTTACAAGGACGGATGCCTTGGACCAATTTACATAGCTGGAGGATTTTGCTCGGGTATATATGAATACCCATTGGCTCAAGGCCCCAAAGAGGGACCCTAAAAGAATGAAGATAGATATTCCCCGCTCTGAATTCAAGGAGAGCATCCAGATGGGGATGATAGCATTGGCCCGGGTCTTTGGGCAGCCCTCCGCCCAAGAGTTTTCTCAATCGATGTATTATTTCCTCCTTGGCATCTCCACCAAGGGAGGATACTTTGACTGGGCGACAATAATCTCCAACCACGTCGACTCCCAGTTCCAGAAGCTAAATAGGAAGAAGAAATTTTACATGTCTTCCTATGTTTTCTGGGCCCTAGTGTAGCAGAGGCCCCACGCCCATGGCCTACTTACAAACAGTGTGCTCAGGATTGGCCCAGGACAAAAGGCACCATGGGACCATTTTCCACAAGTTCAATGGAAAGCCAGCTTCCCCAATTTTTGTCGGGTAAACGACGCGTTCGTTTACTATCACCTGCTTACACCCACCTGAGACGTCGGATACCACCTGTCCTCAAAGGCGATGAACTTGGTCCATAGTTATGGACATTATTATATTCAATTCCAACATCACACATACATTAAGGTCACCGGCTTCTCCGGGAAACCCTACTTGTTGCCCAAACACTATGGGGACAAGATCATGCTATTGGATTATTGCAGGCAAATAATGGAGGTGCACGCCCTCTTTGCCCTCAAAAAGATACCCAACATTCCATTCCCAATCACCTATGGGAATTACACATGCAGTCTGGCCACCGCAAAGGAGGTGGACAATGAGCTGAAAAGTTACAACTTACAGGAATTTTATCTAGCGTGAAAAAATTTTGATCCACATGGAAAGATAGCAACGGCACTGCCCCGGGCTTCAGAGCCCCATCATATACACATGGAGGACTTATGGGCAGATTGCCAAGATGATGTGGAGGTGTGGAGTAGGCACTACACCAGAATCACGGCCGGCATGATGCAAAAATTGAAGCTCCAGAGGTTCCCGGTAGACTTCTCAGATGTCGCCCCCACTGTCGATTCCCAGTACAAAGCAAAGGGGATCGATAAAAAGGCTCTTCCACCAGTGAACTGGGCCACCCAAGAAGGGCCCACAATTGAAGACTTCACTCAAGAGGTGGTCGAGCGAAGCCACGCCTATTTTAAAAAGGTGTGCCCTGGAAGTACCCACCGAGCAGCCCAGCCGGTGCCAAAATTAACTCCACAGCCAGCACCAAAGATGACTCCGGGGGCCGGGACTTCTTCATAGGGAGCAGATAAGGGAAAAAGAATAGACACGACCCCTTCTACATAAAAATTCCCCATCACAGAGAAAATAAAGTAATCAGTGGCAGCCTCCCAGCAGATGAGGGAGCAATTAATAACGTGGCTGGCCACTCCACCGCTCATGGTCGGGCCACTTCATCCCTCCTCCTCCCCGTCATTAGAAACCTTAATGGTAAAGGTAACGGGGGTAGATCCCATGGAGGCAGTAGCAATAAGAGACGCGGGGCCACCTCTGGTTACCCAGAGAAAGAAGAAGCTCAGCAAAAATCCCAAGGCAGAGCTGGAGCTAGGAACATCCCAACCCCAACAAGTTAAAATCCTCTCTTCCAGTTCCCTAGAGTCGGAGAAGGAAATGGAGCCTGCGGTAGTCCTGGCCAGTCCCCCTACGCAAGAAGAATTTGATGATGTATTTTCAACCGACGAGTTCAAAAACTTACAGGGGGACAATACACAAGTAGAGACAGAGGTCCCCAGGGCAGAACAAGAGGCTGCGGAGCAGGAAGATATTAAACAAGAGCCTGCACAGGGACAAGAGCAGCAGGTAGAAGAAAAAGAGCTGGAGCCAGAGATTTCCTCCAGGGCTCAAGCGATGCAAGGTCCAGGAGTGGACCAACAAAAACAAGGTGAACAAATGGCATCCGCTGGGGCAACCGGACCTTTGGGAAT
The DNA here is from genome assembly GCA_018584345.1 of Thuja plicata. Classification (NCBI taxonomy): domain Eukaryota; kingdom Viridiplantae; phylum Streptophyta; class Pinopsida; order Cupressales; family Cupressaceae; genus Thuja; species Thuja plicata. The sequence goes on from MU225043.1 coordinate 339,235, forward strand.
AACTGTAACCCCAGCTGCCACGTTCCAAGGTCCACTCCTGGGAGCAACCTTTGGGCAGGTGATTACAGCGGCCCAAACTCTAAATCTAGGCCCAACACCTCCCTTACTGCCAAAAGAGGTGCCAACAGAGAAAGAGGCCCCGGTAGAAGAAGAATAGCAACAGGAACAACAACTTGAAGAAGAAATCCCTGAGGAAGCCTACCAGAGTCCAGACCCAGTGATAGACACAGAGGAAAAGGTTGAGGAGATGGAGGTTGAAGAGAATGTTTCTATAGAAGAAGTTGAGGCAGGGAGAGGAACGGATGAGGTCCATGCCACTGAGGAGCAACAACCACAAAACACCTGGGAGGAATCAAGGGAAAAAATTTTGGAAGGAAGGCCACCCCTCCCGCCTCAGTGGCTAATAGAGAGCAGGAAAATAAAATCTCAGTCTACTCCAGTGACCCCTCTCTCCTTGGCTGAAATGATGGCCCAAGTCCAGGCCCCACCGAAGGTGAAGAATCTTAGACAGTTCATACTCTCTGAACTAGGCCGAGCGGAAAAACAGTTGTCGTTGTGGCAACACTACCCCTAGACGCCAATGAAGCAACCGCAGAGCCCAGAGACTATAATGTTGCAGAGGTATCACTAAGAAAAAGGGGAAAGAAAGGTGAGGTAGACTTGCTGAAGGAGGCAGCAAGGGCAGTGGAAGCCCAATATGAGAAGGAAGCCCAGAGGCTCAAAGCAGAAAAGGAAAATAATGCAAACCTTATGGGGTTGCTTACTGAGCTGGCTCGACCCATCAATGCTGCTCCTCTGGAGGCCTCCACCTCAGAAGATCTACCGTAGAGTGACATAGACTCCCTATGAGTAATGAAAAAGAAATCCCAGGCAGTGGACGAGTGGGTCGCCCTGTAGATAGGAAACACCCAGTGTTTCCTGGTTTCCACCCTCCCAGATCTATACACGGCCTGGCAGGTCATTCACCAAGCAGAAACTCTTATTGACCTATGGGAGGGTGATGCTGAGAATTACCAGGCATGGAAGGTGGAGCTTGAAGAACTCCATACCCTGGGAGAAGATATGATTTATGAATCCAGAATTTTGGGTGATGAATCATTCAATTTTGTGAGAACCCAGCACTCCATACTTGACCTCACATTGGAGGTAATCAAGCAACTGGTAAGGTCTCTGCAAGACAAGGTGAATACTGTGAAATATTCTTTTAATTTGTATAAGTCTTTTGTAATAAAGACTTGTGGGGCTGATCCCCTTAGCACAGATACATGTACCCCCAAAGATTCAGTTTTGGGGAGTTTTGATGAAATAATGAAATCCCGGTATCAATCTCCGGAGGGGATAGATGGGGCCCAGATAGAGAAGTTAACTCACATGATACTTAGTGGTCATGACACGGCGAGAATGGCCGACGAGTTTAAAGAGAATGTTCCAGATCTGGGGGAACAAATTGAAGTGGCCAAGTACCGAAGGGCCAACGTAAAAGATGTAGATGAGGATAGAATTTCCTGCCTCCTCTAGGCTTTCAATGATAATAAGCAACCTTGAGCTTTCTCCGGAGGCTGGGGAGAACTCACCCGTTGGGTATTCTTTTATTCTTTTGGCGATGAAAGTTCCTGGATCCTGGAGTCTCGGATCCAAAATTTTGTATTCTTTCAAGTGATCCATGTCCCGGTCCCCGAGACCGACCGGCCACTTTCAGAAGCGGTTAATAAAAGCTATCAGAAGGTGGTTGGCTACATCAAGGGGGCATCGACTTAACAGTTAGTTTTCTGACAGGATGGTCTTCTCAAGGTGCCACTCAAGAGTAGACCTGGCACATTGGAGACAGGGTGCCGCATTTCCCATTTATGAGGCATGTAGCCTTGATCCTCGGGGGACCTACTTTCTTCTTTCTCCTTTCTGGCTCTCTTCTCGAGGCCGATTCTTCCGCTGTATATTCTTGTCTTATTCTTCTGACATGCCAGACCTATTCCATCTCAAGGTCTTTTGTAGGGTGGCGCAGGTAGTACCGGCCCTCGGATATTGTATTTTATTAAAGTATGATGTAAAATAGGGTTAGGGTTAGAAGAGAGTTGTATAAATAGCCAGATCGGCCCATTTTCAAGGGTCGGCGAAATTGATAATTTTGTTTTCCATAGTAATAGCAAAGTGATTTATCATTTTTAAGTTGCAGAGCTCAATGCTCCATTGTTTTGGTTTTCAATAGTTAGATGCTCCCTTGGAGCCACCATTGTATCACGCACCAGTGCTTGCTGGAAGAGACATTAATAAAGAAGGAAGAATTCTTTGCAATGATGTTGTTGACATTCTGGCTTCTGAGTTAATGGTATTTCATGCTTTATGTTCTTTATGTCTTCTACTCTGATATGTTAAGTAGATTAATGACCTCTTTTCCCTTGCTACTGATGAAGTTCTAACTGATGGTTATGTATTTTTTTAATATTTAGTGTAGTATGTCAGAGTATTATTGATGTTCTGAATGTTTAAGCATGACTATAGTTAGATGAAGTGTTTCTAACCCTGCAGGATCTTTTTTCATTTTATTTGCTAAGTGTAGAATGCTAGGGGAAACCTTACTGTATTGAATCTCCGAAGGTATTGAGTTGAAGAAACCAGCTATCCCACCCGAAAACAGTCACTTCTCCCAACTGAGCCCTGCACCGTCATGACCCGACACCCAGGTGCTTGAAGGCCCGGGAAATATAATTTCCCCAGAAAACCTTTGCAGGCGGAGTTGGCCAGTATCCCCAGAACCCGGTGACAACTTATGACTGTTGGCGGACCCGGTCAGCAAAACCCCGTCAACAAGGTCAGGTGCTAGGATCCTATTCATTACACCTCAAAGATAATCATTACCAAAATCATACAAAATGATTTTTCCTTGTACAAACAACATTGCTAAGTACGAAGCTCTCATCAATGGTATGAAGATCACCCTTGAGTGGCACGTGGATGAACTGAATATTCTTGGAGATTCCCAATTGGTCATCAATCAGTTCAATGATATCTATCAGACAAGAGACGACAAGTTGATACCCTACAAATGGTTGGTTGATGATCTTAAATAGTATTTTACTCACATCACATTTCAATAGGTTCCAAGGGCAAATAATAAAGCACCAGACGCCATGGATACTCTTGCCTCTATGCTACAAATGCCTGAAAATGATTTTAGACATGAATTCTTGGTGGAGATGTTATGCTACCTAGCCTATGACTCCCTTGACTCCCGGATGATTTGTTCTATCATAGGACATGACTCATCCCACTACCACCACATATGCTCCTACCTACGTGACCAGATCATTCTGGACGCTTACTCCTAGAATGAGAAACGTCACCTTATCTGCAGTGCTTCATAGTTCATCATCATCGCTAATGACTTGTATAGACGTGGTCTAGACGGTACCCTCCTTAGGTGTTTAGAACCCGATGAGTCCAAATAAGCATTAGTAGAGGTGCATGAAGGCATTTGTGGGTCACATTCTAACAGCCTAACATTAGCCCACAAACTTATTAGAGCTGGTTACTACTAGCTAGACATGGAAAAAGAAGCAATGCAGTTTGCTAAGTCCTGCAAACAATGTCAATTACATGGAAACCTGATTCATGCTCCAGCCAAGGAACTGATTCCACTCATTACTTTCTGGCCATTTCAGCAATGGGCCTTTGATTTGGTGGGGTAGATCTACCCCTCATCCTCCAATGGACATAAGTTTATCATTACAGCTACGTATTATTTTACTAAGTGGGTGGAGGCAGTCCCTCTCTCTATTGCTAGTGGAAAAATAGTAGCAATGTTTATTCTCAATTACATAATCTGCAAGCATGGTGTACCCTTAGTGATTATCACAGATAATGGGGGACAATTTAAAAATAAATATTTGACAGAGCTCTACTCTAAGTTCAAAATTACTCAACACTGGTCTTCCATCTATTATCCTCAGGGTAATGGACAAGCGGAAGCTTCCAACAAAACAATCCTTAAGATCTTGCATGGCACAGTACATAAATTCGGGCGAGACTAGCACCTTCGGATCAATCCATCTCTATGGGCATACGGGACAAGTATAAGAACACCAACACGAGCTACACCTTATGTATTGGTTTATGGAGCAGATGCTATGCTACCTATTGAGGTCGAGATTCCTAATTTGCGAGTCTCTCTGAAGGGCCTCATTACTAATGAAGATACTAGAATATCTCAGCTACAAGAGTTGGAATTACTTGATGAACATCACCAAGTGATGTTCAATCACCTAAGAGCATACCAAAAGAGGATGTCTAAAAGCTATAACAAGAAGGTCCGACCAAGAGACTTCCAAGTGGGTGATCTCGTTCTAAGAGAGAACCCTAAAAATTAGCAACATCGGGTCCAGAAATGCAAGTTTGAACCTAATTGGCTTGGTCCATATATTTTTATTGTAGTGTTTGGGTCTGGTACCTATCAACTCTCTACTACTAAAGGAGAACAACTCAAAGAGCCCATCAATGCTCTTCATTTGAAGCGGTTCTACAGCTGAGACATCTTCAGTATGCTCGTGTATATACTAAAGTCCTGAAAAAATTCTAAAAATCTAAAAAAGTCCTGAAAAAATGATCATCTTAGTGAAAACCTAGCGATAGGCGCTTTGATGTATCTCCAAAGAAAATCATATATTCTAAAAATACAAAAAAATTAAAAAAATTGAAAAGTATAAAAAAAAAGAAAAAAAAAAAAAAGTCATTGATGAAAACCTGACAAACAGATGTCATGGTAGCAAAAAAAGAATTTCTACCAAGAAGGTGAAAACCTGGTAAATAGGCGCCTCTTGTTCCACAATGCTATATCTATCACAACACCGCTTGGCTTTATGCATTTGCTTTCCCACATTGTTGCTTTCCTTCTTTCATTTGCTTTCAAGTTCTCGTCAAGACACCAACTCACATAGATTGAAACTGGTCATACTCTCAGGGCAACCCTCCTAGTCTTGGGGGCATTGTCTTATTATCTTTTGGATCTACTTTGTGATAGTCACCAGTGATTCTCACTGTGTCTTCCTACTGTCACTTAGCTTATACAGAGCTCTCTCTTCTTGAGAATCTCTCTCACATCAGTCACCAGTGGTTCTCACTGCGTCTGCCTATTGATGTATAGCTTATACCATGATCACTTCATTTTGAGCATCTCTCTTGCATCAGTCACCAGTGGTTCTCACTGTGTCTTCCTACTATCACTATTCTATCAAGATTGCTCACATTTGTTACAGTTGGAGTTATTCTCACACGCTCTATCTATCGATACTCAATCTTGATGATTATATACTTTAGTTTGTACATATCTTTTAGTCACTTTTATGACACTTTGGTTCCTTTGCGAACCCTCCTAACTTGTCATTGATTCAGCACCATACGCTTGGGGGAAATCACATCTAGTTTGTTCTCACAACATACGTCAAGTTAGTCATCATTACTTGGGGGCACGGGCCCCCCATTTCATCATATCTTTGGTTTACACTTGAGTCAGTAATCTTGTCACTTCTCAAGGACAACTCGCTACTGACACAAACTGGTGTTTTTCAACACCACCATCAACAGTGTTTTTTAACACTATCTTTCGACACATCTATGTTTTTCAACACACATCAGATATCTCAAACGTGAACACCTATCAATAACATTCAAACATAATGCACACACAAGCACAATGGTTTTTTTCAACACCTCATACACATCTACATTCGAAATCTTTAAAATAGGCTGAGCTATGCTTGAATATTTCTTTGTATGCTATCTATTCTTATGGATTTCATTGACATTTTCTTTGTCTACTACTTGTTGGCATAGTCCCAATGATCTGGCACTGTAAAATAAATAAGGTGTATGTGATAAGATCTCCCGCAATAAGGTGGAACAGCCTCACATCCCTCGATCTTGTTTATTTGTATGCCATGGTGAGGTCAGTACTATCTCCTTGCTTGTTATTGCTCTATTTGTTATTGTTTTTCTTGTTATTGATCTGTTTGTTTACGCATGATCACACTCATGGTTATCTTGGCTTTGAATGCCTTGATACTGGTGTACTCTTGCAACATTAACTGGAAACAATGTTCAGGTCA
>MU225043.1:350448-366366 GCA_018584345.1 Thuja plicata
CCTGAATTCTTAGAGAAAATATGCATTGTTAGAATACTGAATTATTGTCATGCTTCATATAGAATAACTTCATTTTTGCAATAGCATAACTTCAATTTTTAGAATAATGGCATTTAGTAATCATGTTAAGATTATTTCACATCTTTCATTTCTTAGCATCATCTTGCATTGTATTGCATTTATCATGATAAATCCTTCGTTCTTAGATTGGTCCATGGTTGTGAGACTCTCGTCCTTAGAGAAATTTCAAAAACCCCATCTAGATAGAAGGCAACATGTCAAATCACTCAGGCAGATAAGATGAATAATCTCATATTTATTCTTGTATGTACCTGGTGAACAAGGACTATGTTGAAGTGTGTGGTTGATTAACAAGGCCAAAATTAACACATACAATCACATAGTGATCAACATATGCATCGATTCAGTGCCTTTGCTTTAACAATTGAAGGTGAGATTGCTGATTAATTTTTGTTTGACATGTTGAAGATTCAAGGCAGCACTTTTGATCAAGTGAATAGATATAATAGCCTCAATTTACCTTGGATGTTTGGAGATGAAAACCATATGTTTGACAGAGGTAAGGGATGAATCTTGTTTTGGGGCTTTGAGCCTTTGTAAATAAGCTTCTTGTTTGTATAGTTTCTTTCTTTCCCTTTCAGTCATGGCATGTGTTTCCTCTGCATGCCTGCATGGGGCACGCATCCTCAGTCAGAGCCACTGTTGGGACTGAAAAAAGTAGTAAGGGTTTTTTAAGTACAATTTTAAAATTTTGCATTTTGACTCCCTATAAGTGCTTTTTGAGCCTATTTTCCTAGATGAGATTATGAATTTTTCCATGCACATCAAGTACTCATCACTCTTTTTTAGGCATATAAAGACATCCTAGTTTGTTAATTTCAAGTTTTGAGTTATTTCGTGATGTCTTGTTTTGAGCACTTGTCAAAATCTGCATTTGTGCCTAAGTGTCAATCTGTTGTAACAAGCCTAGTTTGCCTTTGAATATCTTGCACCCAGAAATGTTTCATGACCCGCCACTTTGGAGATGTTTAGTATGCATATCAAAGAACCTATGTTTCAAATCCCAAGTCATTTCGATATGTTTTGACTAGTTTTCAAACCCCTCAAAGTTGGTAGTTTGTTGTTGTCTTGCATTGTGTAATTGACCAGAATTCTGAGTAGTCCTATTTGACTGACTGTAACTTTTGACCTTGTAACCTAATTGAAAAAATTCCTTTTATAATCCATTTTAGAGTTCAAATACTTCTTAATCCTCCATCTCCAGGTCAAGACAAGTTTGTTTGGTCAATTTGCTAAGCCCATTCCATTTGTAGTTTCTATCAGTGTGCCAAACTGCCAAATGCAGATTTCTGAATGACCTACTTTGAGATCTTAAAATTTCACACCCAGTTGAATGGAATGGATAATTGAAAGCTCCCCTATATTTTAGGCATGGGAATGTACTATCTTGATGATTTTCAGGTCATGATGAATCTTTTTTCCTAGATTGCCAATCTGATTTCGTTTGGAGTTTCTAACATTTTGATGTCGATCAGTTGCACAGCTTGGTCGGAGGCCCTATTTTCAAGGTTATATCTTGAATACGATGATTGGTCACATCAGGAAAATGGTTTCCTTGAATTATAGACCAAATTTTCTTCAATATTGCAAGGTTTGAGATTCTGAGGATTTTGTTTGCACACTTTCCAAGTTTCTTTCCACTTGCAGAAATCGATATTCCTTATGTTTTCAGTTTTCTATATTTTCAAGTGGCTACTTTCGAGGGGTCACCAAATGTACCTGGATAATTTTCAAGAGGCAACCTTCTAGATCTGTATCATCCATATAGCATACTCCCAGTATCCAGAAGCTTGGATCTTCAGGAGGTCGTTTGACTTGTTTTCAAAATCGAAACCAAATGCAGTTCATTGTTCTTGGACAGGGTAATTTGCAGAATTGTTGTAAAGAGGCAAATTGGGGGATTAAAATCTTTGGACCTATTGGGTTTCATCAGTTTCCACTTTGCATTATGGAATAATGTTAATCATAGGATGTGTGTGCCCATCGCCATGTCCCGGTTGCTGGATCTTGTCAGTTTTTAAAGGCAGCCCCAAAGGCCAATTGCCATTAATGAGTTAAGTTTGCAGAGAAAATTGAATGGCCAAAGTCACATTAAAGGTGTAGGAGAATTTTGTATGAAAAGAAGGATTTATTGAAGTTGTGGTTGAATAGCATTTCTCCTTCTATTTCAAGATTTCTTGCACCTAATTCAATTGTGGAGGATGTTATTACTTCCTTGCTGTATATTTTATCACTTCCATCTTTAAAACTGATGGCATCATGATTATTATCAGAAAAGAGAAAAGCCAAATAATTGAACTAGTAAATTCTATGGTTGACTATGTTGTGACTTACAAGAAGGATAAAAGTATCTCCACTTGGAAGTAAAGAGACTTCAAACAAATACCAAGTAATTTTTATAGCCAGCGCATGATTGAAATGGAGTTTTAAACACTCAGCGAATAAAATTTGAAAAGCATGTGTCTTTCAAAGTGAAATAAAGAGACTCGTGTGTGATCTGATCTGTGATCTATCTCCAATTGGTCAAGAGAATGATGTATAATAGGTTTACTCGGGCAGGTCGGTCCGCCTGCAAGCTGACATAAGTCATAAATACATAAGGTTTTTTACTGTGCGTGATGATTCATATTCGATTTTCAATCTAAGGTGCTTGTGTTGGATAAGAGAATATATCTCCACCTGTGAATTAAGAGAAAATGAATATGCAAATTGTGCTGGTTACATACGAAGCTTCATGGTGGGGGTACATACCTATACGAATTAATGGAGGCCTGCACAAGAAAGAAATAGACTGTAGAAACTTTCAAGCAATGCAATTTGGCTGATGTAAAGCCAAATTCAACAACCTTCGCCAGCAGCCTCCCTGCCAATACATAAAATAGAAGCTTTGGAACAGGGCGTATGAATTGTTTGTAGGAGCTGCTCAAAATAGATTTGTTGATAAGGCTTTAGTAACTTTCAAGCAATGCAATCGATAGGTGTAAAGCTTTTAGCATGCGCTAAGCATTAGGGGAGATGTTGCGCAAAACACCAGAGATGCTGCGTTGATTTTGGTAGCCACGCTAAAGTTTTTGAAGTGGAGGAACAGCCAGTGTAACCTAGGGAGTCAGCGCATAGAAACAACCTTCAAGAATAATGCATCAGCTGCTGTAAAGCCAAATTCCACAACCTTTGTCGGCATCCTCCCTGCCAATGCAAAAATGGAAGCTTTGGAATAAGGCATGTGACTGTTTGACAGGATACCTTAAAGACATGTCATTTCATGAAATGCAGTGATTGCAGGATGTGCATGAAGTGGATTTGTTCATAAGGCTTTAGAAACTTGCAAGCAATGCAATCGGCAAGTATGAAACTAGATTCCACAACCTTTGTCAACATCCTCCCTGCCTTTTGTCAGCATCCTCCATACGAATACAAATCATGGAAGTATAGACAGGACATATTCGTTGTTTGAAGGAGAAATCTGCTAGCACAGTATGCCAAAGAAGGCCAATTCTATGCCACGAAGTACTTGGTGGAGTGTATTCCAAAAAACATTGAAATCTAATGCAGATATAGAGAAGTTGCGCAACACCTACATAGGGTTTAAAAGCTTAAAAGTGAAAATGAAATATCCCACATGCAGGGCACAAGGAGAAAACATCAATGTTTTTATAGTATACTGCTTTGTATATAATTTTAATTGAAGGAAAGGGTCTCTTGGACAATGCACAGACTAGAGAGTTTACTATGCATTGGGCCCCATATATTTTGGGCGAAAATGCACAGAATGCCTTAAAAACTCTCAAGAATATAGTCCCACATTGGTGGGATATGGAATTTCAAAGTCTTTATATGCAAGAATGCAAAATATGATATATGAAGTGAAAGAGGAGACTATGAGTGTGCGCATAGAGGAGCTGGGGGCTTTCCTTGAAAATTGTGCCTGAGGAGAAGACACCAAAATTTTGGCGAGACCCGCAGCGATGATGTGGCAGATGCCTGAGCATAAGAGCCTGCATGTTTGGGCACGAATCTCAAGGTGGCCAAAATGGACGAATGGCTTAATGGCTTAGTGAGAAATTTGCAAGGAAGATAAGCTTAAGCCATTAAGCCATTGGTCCATGTAGTGCAAGTAACAAGTGGTGCCCAGTGGACCAATCAGCCAATCAGAGGACACCATGTGGCACCCAGTAGGCGCCAAGTGGTGAAAGTCAAATGCAGTTCAGAGGCACCAAATAGAGACTGACATGTGGCACCAAGTGGACCTGCGGACCAACCAGAGGGTGACACTTGGTGCATTCTGGTGAGATGTGCAATTTTCAAATTATTTTTTAATTTAAATTCATTTCATCAAATGGGTTAAAGAACTTGCAACTTCAAAAAGAATCAAGGGCTGACTTAATGGCTTAATGAAAAGATTCTCACCATCTAATCTTTAATCCATTAAGCCATTGGTCCATGTGGCACCTCAGACACATGGTGCCCAGTGGATCTGCAGGCCAATCAGAGACTGCCATGTGTCACTTTCTGGAAAAATGTTTTAAAATGGTATTAAAAAGCTATTGAATACGTGCAATATAAAATGAGATTGAAGCATTAAAATTAAATATTATTCAACAGTCAAACTATTGAATTAATGCATAATTTAAAATATCTCAAAAGTATTGTAGAGTTCAAAAATGAATATGCATGGGAAATGGAGTTTGTTAGAGATGATTCAGGGGGAAAATTTTGTCCGAACTCTAGAGTATTATATGTTGTCGGAAAGCTCTCGGAAAGGAGATCATGATTTTACAGACCAATTAAGGGAAAATAAAATAAGATTTTTGCAGTTTCTGTTTGAACAGTTGCAAATATTTTTTGGGGACAGACAGGTGTCGGTGACTGGGTTGTTTTTCCTTTCTCCTATATCTAGTTTTTTCTCCATTGTAACAGAGGATGTTGAATTTGACACTGCTGGGTAGTATTCAGGCTCTTGAATCTTATTTTCTATGTCTCTTTGTTTTGCAAAGGTGTATATCCAGAAAAATTTTAATAAAGGATGAAGGAAATCCCTATTCAAAACTTGTCTAATGTCTTTATATGTTTGACTTTCATTCTTATGTATTGATTTGTAAGGCACTTTAATACATTAGCTATAAGGTAGCTGTGAGATTGTTTCTGAGTCTCTTTCAAGGAGAGAGTAATTCTCAGGGGCAAAATCTGTGAGTTGAATGTCTGTATATGAATTTGATGTCCAAGTTTTGAAGTGAGAAGTGTGATTTGTAAGGCATTTCACTTGGGTTTTGTGAGTTTGGATTTATGTTTTTATGGGAATGCATGTGTGTTTGACTATGTTTCCCGATAGCTAAGGCACTGGTCTTGATTTGTCTAGCGGTTCTCTTCATCAATCCATCATTCAAATATTAAAATCTTTATTTTTGTTATCTAAACTCCATGTCTAGATAATTGTATTCAATATAGTTCATTCTGATGTTTCCTTGGAGAGTGAATCAACTAGGTTATCCCTCCTTAAAAGGAAGAAGTATGAAAGTCCCTGTATCACTAGTTTTTGCTATATTTACAATCATAGTTTGTCTGGTTAAGCTTTTGCATTTGGTTATGCTTGGTCATATGCAGAGTGTTTCATAAATTTGATTTAATAAGCTCCTAATAGCAAATCAGTGTCCACATTCATATATATACTATCTAATCAGTAATCATAAAGAGGTAAAACCTGCCTGAGTATATGTGGAGCTAAAAAATGAAGAAGGATCTTACCCAATCCTTAACAATTAGGATTTTCTTGTATCTGAATCAGTATTAGGAAGCATAGTGTTCAAATAGTGATTACAAGCACTGTGATTCATATAAGAAAAATCCCTAACAAAATTGTGACTCTACTAGGGATGGGTTGAAGGAAATCATGTTTAATCTATTCTAGACTTTCTGGTACTGTATTTTCAGAATCTTTTGATCCAGTTTCGAGTTCATTGAAAATGCTAGTGAAAGTAGTGAAATAATCTTGTTAAAGAAATTAGTCAATCTCTAGTGTGTTTAAAATTAATCAGATTTCAAGTGGATTTGCCCATCTGAGTCACACTAACAAAATGGCGACTCTGCTGGGGAGTTAAAAGTTTTATTCAGGATCTCTGGTGTTAAAAGTTACAAATTCAAATACCCAAGAAATTATAATCTGGCAGAGAAGTGGATGTTAAAAGCTCATAGGAGCTAATCATTTTTTGCTTCATTTCTGGACTAGATTGTGAATCTTAATCCCATGCTTGTTGTGGGTGGCGAATCTGTTTGAATTTGGAGAATCCTGGTTGTTTTGTGCTAGTGTAATTTGTGATTATCAATTGTGATTTGGTGTTTAAGATCAGCAAGTTTAAGATGTATGTTTCCTTGCTTTGCTGAATCAATACCAGAATCTGATTTCAAGAAAGAGTGCCAAGAAAAAGAATCAAAATTTTGTTCAGATCTTTGTGTGTGAATAACCTGGAAGTGTTTTTATTTGCAGCGAAAGGAAGAAAAAGACTATGTGACTTTGCTGGTTAGAATGAACCTAGAATTGAAAAGAATTTGGCAAATAACTTTTTTTGTTTGAAAGTTCTCCTCTGTAAGGAGATGGTGACTCTATGAAGAAAGAACCTGATGAAGCTGCACAAAAGGCTCTAAATCTGCAGTGTTTCAAGTCAAGAAGCAAAAAGAGTAGCTGCTGTAAATTTCATCTAGGTAATCCTCTTATTTGTTGAAAAGAAAAGTCCCTTTATAGGTGAATGAGTCACTAAGAAAAGGGAAAGAGATTGAAAGTTTTGTCATATTTCTGGGTTGAGATTTTCAGTTATTAAAATCATAAATATGCTGTGGTTTTGAGAAGGAAGTGATGGTTTTGAAATCAGATAGAAATCTTTTTCAAGAATGGAATGTATTGTTGAATAAATAGTTCAAATGGAAATTCCAACTCTCATGGAGGGAGATATGCTTTCTAGATCTAAAATTTACAAGAAAGATCTTGAAATTGGTGATAGAATCTCTTGATTGGTCAGCATCTCTTAGAGAAGAGGCATTTGAATGTGTTAAAAGATGGATTGATGAAATTGAGAAATCTGAACTTGAAAGTGTAGATGATGCTGAATCTAATTCTTATGAAGATGGTGCTGAATCTAGTTTTTATAATGATGATGCTGAATCTTATTATGCTGATGATGAAGTAGATGAATATAAGATTGATGAAGATGAATCTTTAGTAAATAATTTTTCATTTCAGTCTGTAGATTTGTCTCTTATTCAGCACAATAATGCAGACTTCTTGTCTCAACTTAAGGAAGACTTTAATGAGCACCAAGAGAATGATTATGACACAAACAGAAGTTGCTGTAGTGATTTTCTTACACAAAAGGACATGAGCCACAAAGTTTCAGTCCTTGTTTCAAATAAGAAAGATTGTTTTCAATCCATGTCATTAAATGGGGGTGTCCAAGGAAGCATTTATGAGGAATTTGTAGAAGAAAGGGATAAAGAATTGTCAAATTTTGAAAATGGATGTGCATATGATGTCCCAACACCAACACCTTTTCATCTAGCTGATTATTCTGATGAGATCATTGAGGAGTTTCTTTTAAAAAATGATAGATATAGTTGTGATTCTTCTCAAATTCATAGCATTGATGATTGTTCAACTCATAATGATGCTGATTCAGAATGTTCTATCCTTGATGATGGTTACGATTCAGAAATTGATGATGGGTTTAATGAAGTTTCTAACCCACTCTTTGATGAAGAAATAGATGTGAATCAACCAATGCTTTGCTATCCTGATTTTGAAAAGGTTTTCCATGGATTTTCTAATCCTTTGTATGAGGACATGGTTGAAAATTCAGTTGACCTGAATGATATATCAGTTTATGAAAAGAATAACTATGGGAGGTAGGATGAAATGACTGATTCATCTTGCTTTCCATCTAATCAATCTTCCTCCAATGTTGATCTTGCAAATTATTACAGTTTGAAAATGAACAAATTTTTTCATGGTGAACTAAGTATGAAATCAGAGGTTATGGTTCATCATGCTTCCTCTAATTCTTTGCATGATACATATGAGGTTGAATATGAAATTTTTTTCTTTGATATCTAGGCGTGTGTTGGAGTGAACTAGTATGTTTCTAGCCATGAGAGTGAGCTGGAATGTTTATTGTTTCAGAAAGATAGTGATCTTCAAGGATGTGATATTGTGATATCACATAATGATCAACATATGCAGTGATTCGGTGCTTTTGCTTTGCCAAGTGAAGGTGAGTTTTCTGATTACTTTTTGTTTGATATGTTGAAGATTCAAGGCAACACTTTCTATCAAGTGAATAGATATAATAGCCTCAATTTACCTTGGATGTTTGGAGATGAAAATCATATGTTTGACAGAGGTAAGGGATGAATCCTGTTTTGGGGCTTTGAGCCTTTGTAAATAAGCTTCTTGTTTGTATAGTTACTTTCTTTCCCTTTTAGTCGTGTGGTGTGTTTCCTTTCAATAAAGAGGTTCCCTATTTTTGGAGAAGTAAATCGAAAGAGAAGAGAGAGAAAGTGAAAGTAGAAAGTCTGATTTTCTTTTTGGGTGGTATGTTATACCAAGAGATCTAAATCTTCTGCATGCCCGCATGGGGCACGCGTCCTCAATCAGAGCCATTGTTGGGACTAAAAAAAGAAGTAAGGGTTTTGAAGTACCATGTTAAAATTTTGCATTTTGACTCCCTATAAGTGCTTTTTGAGCCTATTTTCCTAGATGAGATTATGAATTTCTCCATGCACATCAAGTACTCATCACTCTTGTTTAGGCATATGAAGACATCCCAGTTCGTTAAATTCAAGTTTTGAGTTATTTTGTGATGTCTTGTTTTGAGCACTTGTCAAAATCTGCATTTGTGCCCAAGTGTCAATCTGTTGTAACAGGCCTAGTTTGCCTTTGCTTGGATCTTTAGGAGGTTGTTTGACTTGTTTTCAAAACCAAAACCAAATGCAGTTCATTGCTCTTGGATAGGGTAATTTGCAGAATTGTTGTAAAGAGTCGACTTGGGTGATTAAAATCTTTTGGCCTATTGGGTTTCGACAATTGCCACTTTGCAGTATGGAAGAATGTCAATCATAGGATGTGTGTGCCCATCGCCATGTCCCAGTTACTGGATCTTGTCAGTTTTTAAAGGTAGCCCCGAAGGCCAGTTGCCATTAATGAGTGAAGTTTGCAGAGAAAATTGAATGGCCAAAGTCACATTAAAGGTGCAGGACAATTTTGTATGAAAAGAAAGATTTATTGAAGTTGTGGTTGAATAGCATTTCTCCTTCTTTTTCAAGATTTCTCGCACCTAATTCAATTGTGGAGGATGTTATTACTTCCTTGCTATGTATTTTATCACTTCCATCTTTAAAACCGGTGGCATCATGATTATTATCAGAAAAGAGAAAAGCCAAATAATTGAACTAGTAAATGCTATGGTTGACTACGTTGTGACTTACAAGAAAGATAAAATTCTCTCCACTTGGAAGTAAAGAGACTTCAAACAAATGCCAAGTAATGTTCCTAGCCAGTGCATGATTGAAATGGAGTTTTAAACCCTTAGCGAATAAAATTTGAAAAGCATGTGTCTTTCAAAGTGAAAGCAAGAGACTCGTGTGTGATCTGATCTATGATCTATCTCCAATTGGTCAAGAGCATGATGTATAATAGGTTTACTCAGGCAGATCGGTCCGCCTGCAAGCTGACAGAAGTCATAAATACATAATGTTTTTTACTATGTGTGCTGATTCATATTCAATTTTCAATCTGAAGCGCTTGTTCTGGATAAGAGAATATATCTCCACCTGTGATTTAAGAGAAAATGAATATGCAGAATGTGTTGGTTACATACGAAGCTTCATGGTGGGGGTGCATACCTATACTAATTAATGGAGGCCTGCGCAAGAAAGAAATAGACTGTAGAAACATTCAAGCAATGCAATTTGGCTGATGTAAAGCCAAATTCAACAACCTTTGCTAGCAGCCTCCCTGCCAATACATAAAATAGAATCTTTGGAATAGGGTGTATGAATTGTTTGCAGGAGCTTCTAAAAATAGATTTGTTGATAAGGCTTTAGTAACTTCCAAGAAATGCAATCGATAGGTGTAAAGCCTTTAGCATGTGCTAAGCATTAGGGGAGATGTTGCGCCAAACACAGGAGATGCTGCATTGATTTTGGCAGCCACACAGAAGTTTTTGAAGTGGAGGAACAACCAGTGTAACCCAGGGAGTCAGTGCATAGAAACAGCCTTCAAGAAGAATGCCTCGGCTGGTGTAAAGCTAAATTCCAAAACCTTTGTTGGCATCCTCCCTGCCAATGCAAAAATGGAAGCTTTCGAATAAGGCATGTGACTATTTGACAGGCTACCTTAAAGAGATGCCATTTCATGAAATACGATGATTGCAGGATGTGCATGAAGTGGATTTGTTCATAAGGCTTTAGAAACTTGCAAGTAATGCAATTGGCAGGTGTCAAACCAGATTCCACAAACTTTGCCAACATCCTCCCTGCCTTTTGTCTGCATCCTCTATGCGAATGCAAATCGTGGAAGTATA
The DNA here is from genome assembly GCA_018584345.1 of Thuja plicata. Taxonomy (NCBI): domain Eukaryota; kingdom Viridiplantae; phylum Streptophyta; class Pinopsida; order Cupressales; family Cupressaceae; genus Thuja; species Thuja plicata. Next base: position 361,095 of record MU225043.1, read on the forward strand.
GACATGGCATGTTTGTTGTTTGAAGGAGAAATCTGCCAGCACAGTATGGCAAAAAAGGCCAAGTCAATGCCACGAAGTACTTGGTGGAGTGTATTTTCAAAAAACATTGAAATCTAATGCAGATATTAAAAGTCGCGCAACACCTACAAAGGGTTTAAAAGCTTAAAATTGAAAATGAAATATCCCACATGCAGGGTGCAAGGAGAAAACATCAATGTTTTTATAGTAAACTGCTTTGTATCTAATTTGAATTGAAGACAAGGGTCTCATGGAGAATGCATAGACTGGAGAGTTTACTATGCATTGGGCCCCATATATTTTGGGTGAAAATGCACAGAATGCCTTAAAAACTCTCAAGAATATAGTCCCACATTGGTGGGATATGGAATTTTGAAGTCTTTATATACAAGAATGCACAATATGATATATGAAGTGAAAGAGGAGACTATGAGCGCGTGCAAAGGGGAGCTAGGAGCTTGCCTCAAAAATTGTGCCTGAGGAGAAGACACCCAAATTTTGGCAGGACCCGCAGCGATGATGTGGCAGATGACTGGGCATAAGAGGCTACATGTTTGGGCACAAATCTCAAGGTGGCCAAAATCAACGAATGGCTTAATGGCTTAGTGAGAAAGTTGCAAGGAAGATAAACTTAAACCATTAAGCCATTGGTCCATGTGGTGCAAGTGACAAGTGGTGCCCGGTGGACCAGTCAGCCAATCAGAGGACGCCTCGTGGCGCCCAGTAGGCACCAAGTGGCGCAAGTCAAATGCAGTTTAGAGGCACCAATCAAAGATCGACATGTGGTGCCAAGTGGACCTATGGACCAACCAGAGGGTGACACTTGGCACATTCTTGTGAGATGTGCAGTTTTCAAATTATTTTTTAATTTAAATTCATTTCATTAAATGGGCTAAAGAACTTGCAACTTCAAAAAGAATAAAGGGCTGACTTAATGCCTTAATGGAAAGATGTTCATCATCTAAGATTTAAGCCATTAATCCATTGGTCCATGTCACACCGTAGACACATGGCACCTAGTGGATCTACAGGCCAATCAGAGGCTGCCATGTGTCACTTTCTGGAAAAAGGTTTTAAAATGGTATTAAAAAGCTATTGAATACGTGCAATATAAAATGAGATTGAAGCATTAAAATGAAATATTATTCAATAGTCAAACTATTGAATTAATGCATAATTTCAAATATTTCAAAAGTATTCCAAAGTTCAAAACTGAATATGCATGGGAAATGGAGTTTGTTAGGGATGATTCAAAGGGCAAATTTTGTCCAAACTATAGAGTATTATATGTTGTCAGAAAGGTCTCGGAAAGGAGATCATGATTTTGTAGACCAATTAAGGGAAAATCAAATTAGATTTTTGCAGTTTCTATTTGAACAGTTGTAGATATTTTTTCAGGACAGATAGGTGTCGGTGACTGGGTTGTTTTTCCTTTCTCCTATATCTGGTTTTTTCTCCATTGTAACAGAGGATGTTGAATTTGACACTGCTGGGCAGTATTCAGACTCTTGAATCTTATTTTATGTGTCTCTTTGTTTTGCAAAGGTGTATATCTAGATAAATTTTAATGAAGGATGAAGGAAATCCCTATTCAAAACTTGTCTAATGTCTTTATATGTTTGACTTTCATTCTTATGTATTTATTTGTAAGGAACTTTAATACATTAGCTATAAGGTAGCTATGAGATTGTTTCTGAGTCTCTTTCAAGGAGAGAGTAATTCTCAGGGGCAAAATCTGAGATTTGAATGTCTGTATATGAATTTGATGTCCAGGTTTTGAAGTGAGAAGGGTGATTTGTAAGGCATTTCACTTGGGTTTTGTGAGTTTGGATTTATGGTTTTCTGGGGATGCATGTGTGTTTGACTCTGTTGCCCAATAGATAAGGCACTGGTCTTGATTTGTCTAGTGGTTTTCTTCATCAATCAATCATTCAAATATTAAAATCTTTATTTATGTTATCTGAACTCCATGTCTAGATAATTGTATTCATTACAGTTCATTCTGATGATTCCTTGGAGAGTGAATCAACTAGGTTATCCCTCCTTCAAAGGAAGAAGGATGAAAGTCCTTGGAGAGTGAATCAACTAGGTTATCCCTCCTTCAAAGGAAGAAGGATGAAAGTCCTTGTATCACTGGTTTTTGCTATATTTGAAATCATACTTTGTTTGGTTAAGCTTTTGCATTTGGTTATGCTTGGTCATATGCAGAGTGTTTCATAACATTGATTTAATAAGCTCCTAATAGCAAATTAGTGTCCACATTCATATATATACTGTGTAATCAGTAATCATAAAGAGGTAAAACCTACCTGAGTATATGTGGAGCTCAAAAACAAATAAGGATCTTATCCAATCCTTAGCAATTAGGCTTTTCTTGTATCTGAATGAGTATTGGGAAGCATAGTGATCAAATAGTCATTTCAAGCACTGTGATTCATACAAGAAAAATCCCTAACAACATGTTCCTCTTATATTGTATTGTTGTCATGTAAATTTTTTTTGCGCTTTTCTCTTGTAATTATTAGTTATCTTTAGAGTAGAATTTACAAAATACAAAACATGGACTCTTGTAGTAGAAAAAATCAATCTAATCCCAACTAATAGAACTTGAAAGACTTGAAAATTGAAAAAGAAGTCAAGCTTACTATGCCCACCATAAACATAAATTACGTCAGAGATGCATTGGAATACAAAGTCAAATATGACCCATACTATAATGATGTAGCCATAACTCACAAATATTTAGCACAAATCCCTAAACCAAGAATAGACATTTAAATTGATGAGGAGATAGATACCAAATAATGAAATAGAAATTGATGAAAACCAAACTAAAAATAACATAGCATACATGTCATCATTTATGACAGAAGTGCCACTTAGATGCCATGAACTAGAAATTATTAAGTATTTAACACTAGACCTTCACGAGGAAAATAATTATTTTTAGTGTAAATATAATTTACATGTTAAGTTTACTTAGACTTACTTTGCATAAGTTAGTTATCATAAAGTTAACTTTGTAACTTGTCAATTAATATTGTCCATAAAACCAAGTTACTTATCTTAGGTGCCATTCTAGAAGATTAATAATAGCTCATTATTTAATATTTGTATTAGGCATTTATTATATTATATCTTGCATTTAATATTTATAGAAAGGGTATTTGTAATTGCCTCATCACTTTCTCTATATAAGGGAGGTTCATTTGTACATTGTATCATATCAATTCATTGCAAGTTCTTATTAAGCATTCGATTTCAATCTCATTGTTCTTCATTACTCAAATTGCAACATTATTGTGTGTGGTTGGATATTTTCTTGGTTCAATCTCTTGATGTGTGGCTAGATTCATAAGGGGATCTTAATCTCTCCAACATGGTATCAGAGCTTTGTCCAAGCAAAATTCCTTCCCATTCAAAGAATTGACTAATCAATAGAGATCCATTATTTTTTCCGTCTGGAATCTAGTTCATAGACCCTACATCATTTTATTCATTGAAAATTTCTTGAGTTTTTAACAATCACCTATATTTGAGTTGTTGTTGTACCTCTTTCGATATTATTCAGTTATTTCACCTGTTCATGGTCGTAACAATACTATTTTTTAATTATTATTAAATAGTGATATTATTGCATATTGATAGAAGAGGCCAATACTTATTATATAACATCTCTCTATCAACCAAGTTTGAAGTACCTTCCAATAAACAAATCATCATGAGTGCAAATTACTATTGGAAGTGATATTGACAATTAATTTTTTAGAGTATTTATATCAAGATGCCTTCATTCATATAATTTATTTTGTATGTGAAGGAAACTAATATTATTGAAAGTTTTTGTGATCCTAAATTCATCAAAATAATATAGTGATATTTCATAAAGTAGCCAGGTTCTAGTTAAAGTTAGTACTGATAATATGTTGGAGATTTGTTTCTGTGCAATTGATTGATTGTATGTTTGTCATTGATGACAACATATAATATACATCAGCATTATGTATGAACTTATCAGAATAGTGTTATCCAACCTTGCGCGCTTAGATACATATTGTAGACATGCCTTGGTTACTGTATTCATACACACAGGTCTAGAAATGATGTTTCAGTCAAGTTGTGTAATTTTTTTAATGGCAGTTACAGTTCTGGAAGAGTATCTATTCAGAGCCGACGTATTTAACATGTTTCTTGAGTTGCACCTATCTTCCAGATATGCGTGTGTATATTCATGATTAGTTATGATTTAACTACGTTTGGTTAAATGCGCCTATAATGTAACATCAGGATCATGCTATCTGAGATGATTTGGTGAAGCCGACTTAGTGAAGCATTGCATCTGTTCAGTTTGTGTTGCACGGACTTAATATTGTTTGTGTGCTTAGTTAAGCTGACAAAGATGTTGTTGAAGTGTTTCCAAGAGCCGTCATGACCTTCTACTTTAAAGAAGATACTTATAGTAGTTCGTTTGTAAACACAAAGTGTGAATGATAAGAACAGAGACAGAAAAAGTACAGAGTGGAATATCAGAGTTGTTTCATTCATCAAGGATCTATGTGAATAAGCAGTTGAAGATTACAATACATTGGAACTGATCAAGACAATAGGTCTACTCTATAGTTCATCATCAGATATAGTATATATCTATTCTACAGAAGGTTGTATCCTTCACCATTGAAGCAGTGAGCTTTTGGACAGTGATTCCTCACCCCTAACAGTGTTATTTGTAAAAGACTCTTAACAGGGTCAGACCCTTAATCAGGTCACTATACTTATTGCATTGTAAAGTACAACTCCTAACAGGGTTGAAATATCTTCTAACAGGGATTACTATAAACAAGTATAGTTCATTGTGGGTACTAAGTCCCACCGGGATTTTTACCATTTGGTTTCCCCGTAACCAAATTGAAGTGTTGTTTATTGTGTTATCTGAATGTGTATTTACTTTATTGTATTCTGAAGTTAATAAGAGAAAAGAATTAAATTGGCTGATAACTGATTCACCCCCCCCTCTTAGTTATCCTTTGGGACTATTCTAACAATTGGCATCAGAGCCAAGTGCCTTGGAGAAGAATCCTAACAGCTTAAGGTAGATTAGATGTCTTACTTCAGAAAAGAAAGCCCTACGTTCGATGGAGAAAATTATCTGGATTGGAAAAACAAAATGATAACCCATCTACAGTGTGTTGGTTTTGATATCTTTGAGATAGCCACACAAGAAGTTGTTATTCCCTCTTTAAAAGATCTATCAAGA
>MU225043.1:398661-417137 GCA_018584345.1 Thuja plicata
TATGATGCAGATTCAAGTTCAAGCCAATAAAGTGGCTCTGGAAGTAGCTCACCTGCAGGAGCTGCTCAATCATTGGGGCAATGCTCCCTGCACTGTTGCTCGGGTTCCTCCGGATGCCCTTTCTGCCAAGGGTACGCCTCCCAGAGGCCGCCGCCGCGGGCGCAGTTCTTCGGCGCGCCGCTCGCACACTCCTCGGTCCCAGGCTCCTCGTCACCACTCTCCGAGAGGTGGTGGGGACAGATGGTGGTGCCGCTCGGCTTCTCCGCCTCCTCGGCCTTCTGGGTGGGCGCCGGCTCCGGCGCAGTCTGCCCCTCCTGATGCTCCTGGTGCTCGCCATGGTTTGGATTGGCCTCCTGCCACCTCTTCCAAGTATCCCCGCCTGGCTCTTGCTATCTCCCCGCCCAGGGCGGATGAAAAATAAAAAGAAGATGATGATGGTTGGTCGCTTCCCGACCCTCCTGTCAATCCCACAAAGGCGTGGGGATCGGATGATAAAGATCCTCCTCCTTCTGCTACTGCTCTTGCTGCCTAATGGCTTTATGTTTTTTTGATGAATAGTTTTCGTTTCCGGCTTTGCCGTGTGAACTCTGCGGGGTGATTTCTATATCCCCCGGCCCCTTTTTTGTGGATATGTAACTTTAATATTTTTTAATAGAAAAGGCACTATTCATCAAATATATATATATATATTTTTTTTAATTAAAAAACCAGCAACAAAAATGATAAGTTCAAAAATTAAAATTCATAAGAATTTTTTTTTTTTATAATTATAATTTTTTAATAAGTTAAAAATATTCAAATTAATTTAAAAAATGAAAAATAATCTTTATTCCGATTTTACATTATGAAATCCAAACGCAAAATAACTTATTTCAGTTTTTCGTTTTCAAGATTAATTAATCCTAAAAAAATCCATATTTTAAAATAGGCCTATTGTTTTAGACCTTGCTAACATATGAAACATATCAAAGAAGTGATTGATTAGATCATGCTCCTCTATTTATTAATTCTTATCATTTCACCATATATATATTAACGACGGTCTAAGAACCATTTATTTTAACTTTTCTGGGCTGTTATTCCGACGAAATTACGGAAAGCATTGGCTGGAGTAATGCTGTCTGTCCATTTTCTCTCCACGAAAATCATGTGTGAGATGAGATGATTACATACCGTTTGTAATAATGTTATGACCTTCGCCATCTTCGTCAGCAATCCCTCCTGAAATAAGAGGAAACAGAACTTAGTCTTATCCACATTGCACTGTGAAAGCTCACATGCTGCTATCATATCATTGTCACTATCACAATCACAATGTTGTGTAGTGAGGAGTACAGTGAATCCCACGAGCATTGCGTGTGAATAGATTATGATTCCATTCCCACTCTTGCTCTCTCTATATAAGGAAGCCATTGAAGCACCTTCCAACTCATCTCTTCTTCTTCTTCAAGACCTTAACTTGGCAATTGTAATGGCTACCATCTCTTCTTCCGCCCCATATTTGCTTGTGTTGGCTGTCATAATCCTTTTAGCCTCTGCTCGACCTTCCTCTGCACTGTTCGAGACATCATCTGCTCCCGACCAAGACTTAACAGCGGAAGAGGGCGCTGCTGTTTACGTAGCGCTGAACAATCTGCTCGCAAACTTCAATGGTTTCGACACCTCCAAATGGTTTGACAGCGGCTTCGCCTATGCCAACGTGCAGAACATCAATGGCAAGCGTATCGCCATCAGATATGCACGATGGACTCAGCTGTGTACTGTTGGCACGTGGGAGAATGCCAGGGGAGACTTGGTGTTGGAAGATTTCAGAACGACGGTGACGTATCTGAGGCCTTATTTGCTGCAAGGCTACTCTTGGGCCGCAGTCTCGAATGGCTACGCTTGGCTCGATTACTATCTCCTCGATAAGAGCGAAGCCGCCCTTCAACTGCCTTCACTCAATACAAGTCACCCGATTGTTGATGGTGACCATGATTTCAGCACAGCTGTCGCAAGGGATGCGGAATACCTTGCTTCTTCTTCTGCTTCTTCTCTTTTGTCAACTGTGTCGAGATATTCTCCAGTTGAGAAGACTGGGTTTGTACACTGTCCAGTGTCACCACTTGTATTGGTGAGCCACAACAGCGGTGTGTGGGACGTTGTGAAGGCGGGAGAGTACTTGGCATCTGCGAACAAGAGAATTCGATTGACGATGCAGAGGGACTGCAATCTGGTATTGACTGACAAGAAGAAGAGTGAAGTGATGTGGAGCAGCAAGACAGCGGGGCGTGGGAGCAAATGTTATCTGCGTCTTCAGACGGATGGGAACTTAGTGATATACAAGGGGGATGGAGAGGGGGCAGTGTGGGCCATCAATCAGGGATGCGGACGTGGGTGTGTGAAGTTTAGCTCTCTCGTTATTGAGGACGACGGTAATCTGGTGTTGTATCGCAGTCAAGAGGGCAAGCTTAACCGAATGTGGGCAACAAACACCAAGGTCTAAATGCATCTCTCTCACGGTTGGGTGCTCTCTCTGTCTCAGTCTTTCTATCGCAGTGTGTGTCGTGATATTTTTGAGTTGCGTGTAATTTCTTTATTTCTACCCGAGTGTGTGCTTATCTCTATATTCTATCTCTATCCATCCTTGACTGCAATCACTTGAAGTTCTATGACATATGTATACATAACTAAATAATTTATAGACATTACTATAATCTGTTTTAAATATTCTATTCGTCTTATTGGAAAAGCCATTCTTTATAAATATACTACTTATCTATCCTAATAATAAACTAGAAGATGTGGATGACAATTTTTCAATAGGCTAGGCTAAATTGAATTCTCTATTATGGATTTAGCATACACTATTAACAATGTATGAACTTGCTCTTTGACTGCTTACTTGTTTCTTTCTCATTTCAAGATTTTCTACTAGGCCAATAGTTGACATGGAAAAGTAACAAATATTAACTTCATTATTGTTGGGTCAATATTAACCATAGAAACATCACAATCTTATATGTTAGTTTGTACACCCTGAGTTGGCTTAGTGGTAGAGAACTTGTACTCTTGCAAGAGAGGCCACAAGTTCAAATCCTATTGGGTGTAGGGTACGTACACCTCTTTTGTAGCACAGTTAGGTGCATCCAAAAGGAGTACAGGGTAGTCCATTATTGTTGTCACTATATATAAACCCAAAAACACATGATTGGTATCGTGAACTATAAAATGACCCTTCCTTTCCTTTTCTTTATTCTTGTTTACAATAGGTTTATTACTTTCTATAAATTGGGTACTAAAGGCAAGATCTATTATTAACCTTAAGACTGCAAGAGTCTTTTTTGATTGAGAAGTCATATCTAGTATCTTTGATACTACATTAACACCAAGAGTAATTACCTAAGTACATTTCATTTTCTTGGTAATCGTCTCTTTCAAGAAAGGTTAAGGGGATGGTGTTGATTGAGAGTCGGGGTTGGAAAAATAGAAAGGTGTAATAGGAGGAAGGGTAGTCTTTGGGATAGTATTAACAATTATGTTATTTGGTGGTGATGAAGGAACGGGAATAGAGGAGGAAAAGGTGGATGAAGAAGGCATAGTGTGGGAAAATAAGATGATGGAGGGGGACATGGAAGAGGAAAAGGTTGACAAGGAGGAGATCGTAAAGAAGAATAAGATGATGGAGGGGGGAGATGGAGGACGAAGAGGTGGATGACGAGGAGAATTGGAATCAATGGAGGGATGAAACAATGGAAGTGGGCTATTTTTTTGTATTAGTAGTGACTTGATAGCTACATTCTACGTCTTGGGTTGGTGGCCTCTTTATGTGGAGTTTCCTTCAAGGCTCTATGTTTTTTCATTTACGTGTACTCTTAGCTTTTAAGATTGTCAAGATCTACATCACCTCAACTAGTTGTGTTAGCTTTAGATGCTGTGGACTATATTTATGTAACAGATTGGTTTGATGGAGATCTAGTATGCTTTTTCATTGTGGAAAAAAAGTGCAAACCCATGTCACACTTTCACCCAAGATTATTTCTAGTGAGAAGATTTCAAGAAAAATGTAGTCACCAAATAGATTTCAACCAAAACTAGGTGGCTCCAATGAGAAACATATGTGTTTAACATATTTGAGAAACTTGGTTTCACACAAAACCCATTCAATTAAAAAGGTTTTTACCAAAACTAATATAAATGAAGAATTCTAAAAAATGGAATTAGGCATTTTTGATTAAACATACTCATGTGGAATCATTTTTCTTGGTACCCTCACAATCAACAACCTAAGCAACCACATAGAGAAGTAGGGGGACATCTAAACTCTTATTTTATTATCTCATGGGTTGGAAATAAGATAGAAATATCTATAGGTAAAGTAATTATAAAATTTGATATTTAGGATTTTTTCATTAAGGCTATGCATAATGTAGAATTTAATGTACAATATTTTTGTAATTATGGAAAAAATTTCGTGATAATATCATATAGGGGTATGTTTAGTATGAACTTAAATTTTGAATATGTGAATGACCACTTGGAAAAATATGGATTACTAATGAAAGGGGTTACAACATAATTGACAACAGGCAGTTGACACCAATTGACTTCAATGGAAAAATTTCATGATGTGACAAACACTCCAACAAATTGACAAAAGCTAGTGGCATAATGATATAAGTATCATATTAGATGGACAACACCCAATATATCTTGAAGTATGTAATCATTTCATGATCTATTCTATACCATATTCATACAAAAAAATATTTCATCTTCGTATTCCACACATTGATGGGAATGAGAAGAATTATACATGCCATATACTACGTCTAACCTATTAATTTCTTCCAACATTAAGGCACTCCCAAACATAAACTACTTTCATAATAGTGGCTCTAATACCATATGTGATGAAATGCTAAAACCTTGATGATTATTATAGGTTTTTAGTAGTAGCATTTATGGGGATACATGGTTATAATTGGTGAATAGAAGTGGCATTTATATGGATACATGAATTTTTTTTTAATAGAAGTAATATTTATATGGATACATAATTATAATTATTGAATAACATGAGTATTAATAGGAATACAAATGTGTGCAAGTCATTTGATGAAACTATTAGATAATCTCCTTAATTCAATAAAGCTAAACAATATTATACACCAACATTCTTAAACATCTTTTCTAGTCTTATTTCATAAGTTTAAGATGTTTAAATCTAGATTCATTTTTTAATTTTTTAATCTTTTATGTATGAAATGTTCTCTTCTAAAATAGTGTTATTTTTAAATGGAGAATCTTTTTAGCATTTAACATGATCAAAATTTTGTTAATTTCTTGATTGGAATTTTTAAGAATTTGAATTTTACCTAACGAAAATTTTCCAAATATATGTAGCACTATTTTATATCTAATTATAATTAAGCTAATAGAATTCCCCTACGGATCAAGATCCTGACCATTTGCATCGTTTATTGTCTCACACTCAAAACCTATCGGACGTCCTATAACATTTTCACACCTAGTTATTTCGTTATGGAAGTGGTAAATGGGAAAGGTAATTTAGGGAGGGTTTTATCTAGAGGCTTCGATTGTGTGTGCACCTCATACTTTTCCAAGAATGTTGAGGTTGTGCACAAAAAATAGCATTCACCTAATGTTTTGTAGGTATTTATTCACCATGAGGCGTGAGCTGAAAAGGCTGAGCATGAACAGAAAACAAGTAATCCCTGTGACTTTTTTTTTGGACATGTGTATTGTGGTTCACCCTACTAGCTTCAATGTGGATATAATGATAAGCCTTGACATCCTCAAAAAATAGTCCTTCTCCTCCTCTAGTCAAATTTTAATTGTTATGTTTTGGGTCGTGTTATGAAAAAATACATAATATATTCCTTTAATCCAATGTTTTTAATATTACATTTGATATGCATTTTATAAAGTGGTGGAGATGACAGAAAGCAGTTAAATAGTTTAACCATGCAGAAGCTACCTCTCTCACTGTCCACCCTAATCAGTGTAATACTTTTAATAATAATGTAATACATTAAATACTAATAATCCCCCCTATTGTATTGTTCTTATAAATGTTTACCCAGAAACCCCCTCTTAAGCCTTACATAATAAAAATTGTTGAGTACATAATATATATAGACACATTTTGTGAAAACATTCTTTGAAGAAAAAAATTATGAATCAATTTTTGCTCCATTAAGTTGTCTTGTAACCCTTGGAAAGGTGTAGCCTCTATCTGATATCCTGAATTATTCAGCAATAGTCCATAATGAGCCCTCCAACCTCATGGCTCCATCAAGTTGTCTGATAACCCTCAGAAGGGTATAATTCTCAAACACAGCCTTGAGTACTCTTGGACAACCATCCATATTAAGCTTTACACCAAACCCCTTACTTGTCTCCAAAAAAAACTTCACAATACATGTATCTTCAAATATACCAACAACAACATCAAGGAATAAACAAGAAACCAAAAAAACAAAAATGTTTCTAAAAAAAACACCATCTAAAAGCCTGAAGCTAACTTGAGATGATAGAAATCCTCCATCCTCATGTGCCACCAGCCTCCAATAATGACCCTATTAGTCTTTGTCCAAAAGTATCACTAGATGAGACATTGCAATAGATGATAGAAGGTTGATAGGTATAATGTGCTTTTGACCAATCACTCCATCAATAAATACATATTTCAAAGCTTCGACTGGAGAAATGTAAATGTCTTTAACATTATCCTTTACCATATACTCTCCATAATCATAGACAAAAAATATGTATGATGGTGATAAAACACTAACTGACCAATGAAAATTGCTAAACCACAAATCACCAATCACACAAAATCTTTATAATGAGACATTAATAAACATAACCCTAGGACCCCTTAAGACCCCTTTAAGATGTATTCTTAGGGGTCATAAGCGGTCCTAGGATATATTAATGTTTCTTACAACCCCTTATGACCCCTTAGGACCCTTTAGGACCCCTAAGATTACATCTTAGGGTCATAAGGGGTCCTAGGACAAATTACTGTGTGCTATGACTCCTTAAGACCCCTTAGGACCCCTAATATGTATTCTTACCTAGATCTAAAAGGGTCCTAAGGGGTCCTAGCGTCCTAGGACCCCTTTTGACCCCTTAGGGTGCTTTAGGACACTTAAGAATACATATTAGAGGTCATAAGGGGTCTTAAGAGGTTTGATGACACATTAATGTGTCATACGACCCCTAAGAATATATTTTAGCAGTCATAAGGGGTCTCTCTCTCTCTCATACAAGTTAATAATCCAAAGTTGTTTTCAAACACTTAAAAAATAAAAATGCACATATACTTATACCTAAACCCATATGTTTAACATATATAGATCAAATACATACCAAAGTCTCATATGGTTCTCTTGTACTCTTAGGAGGCATCACCATTGATGATGCTTCTATGACCATTTCCTGTATGAAAAATGATAACGTATATTATACTCATAGAGGAAGAATTTAGAGATTTTGAACAAACAAGAATGCAATATAAAGTGAATATGACAATGTTACCTCTTCCCTCTACTGAACCTTTGCGACATCAGGTGTATTCATCAATTCTGTAAACCCCAATTGTTTGTGTCTACAAAACAAATAAATTAGGTTTATTCATCAAGATCGATATGTACATGTTTAATCATAATACATTTCAATAAATAAATTTAAATTTTTCTAAACTACCTTTTAGATTTTGGGTCTCTGCCAGCATATCTTTTTCTTTCTCGGTGTGCTAGAAGATGCCTTTCGCACACAAGATGTACTTGCGACCGGTGGAGTAACCTAAAAGAAACAAAATTAACATAAGAGAAACAAATATATAATATTAATTCTAAGATGAACAAATCTAGATCTAAATGACTTACATGTGTTCAATTAAAATTATAAATAAGAGTTGTACAAAATATGATACCGCAAATCTTTCTAGGCCAAAGTCAATGGACGAATGTGTGACATTATCAACTTGGGATATCTGAGCCCTCGTTAAGCCCTATAAAACACCAAATAGATATACATTCCATGAGATGTAATTCATTGACCAACTACTTGCATATCATCCTTTACCCCAAGAGAGGAGAAACTATTGTGCAACAAATATTAAGTGGTTCTGAAGCTAGGAAAGGTATCCCCTCCTAGGATTACCTATCACTTCTTAGGACCTCCATCACTAACTTAAACATGCCCAGAAGGGCTATGAGAGCATTGTAAAAATATGAATGATTCACAATCATTGACGCGGATTGAGAAGTGAGAACCCATGACAGGGGTTTCACTTAGTGAACCTAAATCATAGCGCGTGTATTTGTGGCATACTAAATAATTCCCCTATTTTTTAAAAATATTGCCCCAAACTCTATTTTTGTTACCCCCTCCAATACCCCCCACACCTATTTTTCTATNCCCCCACCCCCTGCCCCAAAAAACCCCTCCCCCTATTTAGGCAATATGTTGCCCCTCTTTTTTTCCCATTTTAAACCCCCCAATATGAATGCATGTGATAGTGTATTTCCCCTTCAGTGAAGACCCTATGGAACCCACCTAGGGCAGGAAGCATTCTCGTGCTGGCAAGGGTTTGAAATAGAAGGCGAAGAAGGTTGACTCTGGGATGGGTTAGGATGACTTGTTTTTTTCGCTAGCGACTGAGAAGATGAACTGTTAGGTTGCTTCTGAGAAAATGCCAAAGTGTGTTTTCCTTTGTGCACTACCACAGTCCAACCTTAGTCTAGTTTAGCTCTCTCAGAAGGTCGAGGAGTAGGTTCCTTAGGAGGGATTTCATTCTAGGAATGGCTAGGGGACAACCCTTAATCTTGTGCTCTGTAGATTGGCAAATTCAAATAAAGCACATTTTGGGTGAAATAATGGCCACTCACTTGAATGTCAATGGTCTCTTTGAGATCACAAGAAAGATTGACTTCAACACAGACCCTCTTTTGAGAATGAGCATGAAAGAAAAGGTTTGGTTCCATGCAAACCACCTTGCCGAGGGTTTGATCAATAGTTTGCATGAACGACCAACAAGGCAAAGGGAGACCTGGGAACTCAACCCATACGAGGACCTTGAGCTTTTTCTCATCTAAGATAGCGAATTCTTGAGACTATGGATGAAAAACAAGCAAAGAGGGCCTAACATACTAGGGCCCATTCTTGAGGATAGCCTCAACATGGGAGGGATTGGAAAAGAGAAACAAAAAGAAACCCTTAGTGAGATACTGGACGCCATCAAGTTGGACCCCATTAGAGGCCCAAGCTTTCGCCACCCACTCACGCAACATTCTTTTTTAGTTGGAACTCTCCCCATAAAATAGCCAATCAAATTAAATTTCTCAAGCCAATCACAGAGATTATCAGAATCCTAAATAGGAAGAACAATATCGAGAGAGGTCATACCTCGTGAAACACTTTCGAAATAAACTTGTGAGGGCGCTTGTTCAGAGGAGCCATGGACATCCATCGCCAAAACTCCAGCACCAACATCAACTACTGGGCTGAAGTTGGTCGGATCCATATTAAAACCTAATATCTCGCAATAAATGTGGTATGAACACAGAAAAGGCACAAGGTTTCAGACTTAGCAGTATGACACATAGGAAACCCTAATAGAGCACATTTACCAATAAATCAAGATATAATTTTAGGTGTTTAAATATTTATATAATTATTTTTATTGTGTGATTTAATGCATAGATGTTTCAATCAATTTTGTAAATAGTGGACATTTCCTTGTGTCCATGTCATACTAGAATTTTTTTAAATTCTCTTTTATTTTGAAAGAATTATAAGATTTAGTCTCATTAAAATGATAATTATTAGTTTAAAATGGGAAAAGAGATCTTAGAGAAAGTTCTTTTGATTAATAATTAAGAAATTATTTTTGAGGGTATTAGAAAGAGGAAAGAAAAGGAGAGTTTTCCTTAACACGTGCTCTCGGCATGACAAAATGACTACTTTTTTGGGCACTTGAATTAGATTGATTGTGGAAAAAGAGGAGAAAGTTGCTACATAAATTTCCTATTTAATTTATTTATTTATTTCATGTACATGATAATTTTTTAATTTTTGTTTGGATATGTATTTTATTTATAGTTTTTAATTATGTTCAATTTAAGTGCATGCTTTAGATTTTTCATATAGATAATATTGTTTGGGTTAAGTTTTTGAATCAATAGAAATTGATTCAAAAACCTTCATTTTATTTATTTAGGCAAATCATGGAAAAAAATTTTATCAAATTGTGAATATTTGGAAAAGAGTTTCATCCATGCAGTTGAATTCAAAAGGGTAAATTTGCAAATTTGAATTTGAATGTTTGAAATTTTGACAAAATTATATAACCACAAGTTTTAAAAGAATGTTTATGTGCACAAGATTACAAAAATGAATGTTCACATTGGTAGATACAATATGTTAAATGTGAATATATATGATCATGGAAATGTGATGGGAAAGTCAAATGACCATATGCATGCCTTGTTTTGCATCCATTCTTTTATTACGTGATCATTTTTTTTTTTTACAAAGTTGAAATTGAAAAATCTAAGTTAGAATAAAGTACTCTTATGACTATCCACTTATATGTTGGGCAAAGAAAGGCTAGAAGAGATTTAAGACTAGATATAATAAGAATCAAGTGAGACACTTCCACATACCCAAACAAAACAAAAACCATGACAAATATTGCAACAATATATGAGGTGCTTTTAACATTTCTGAGGAACATGGATGAAAGTATTCTCATTAATGTGTGACTGAATGAAACTCCATTACTAGCATCCAAGACAACAATCTTCCCTTTTCTATGTTGAAGTGCCTGTCTAATCAGTTCCATTGAATTTGTATTTGTTACTCGCGTGTTAAAAGAAAGCGCAAATGACACACTAGAGTAGCTTTCAAATCTGTGGAGAAAAGACGTTGAAAAGCAACGATGGTGTAAAATTGTTAATTTTATCTTCCCTCACCTATTGTTGTTTATGATGAAATTACGGAAAGCGTTTGTCTGGAATAATGCAGTCTTCTCTTTTATCTCCACGCAAACCACGTTTGAGATGACATGATTACACCATTCTCTAATAATGTTATGACATTTACAATCTTCGCCAGCAGTGTCATCTTTGAAGATGCAGGATTAATGGTTATTGTTTATACGCACTGCTAGCTTATCACAATCACATGTGCGTTGTGTAGTGGGGAGTACAGCGAAATCCACGAGCATTGCATGTAAACATACATGATTTTATTCCCACTCTTGCTCTCGTTAGAATTTCTAAACCCAAGAAACCATATACAACATCATCAATTCACTGTTTTGCATTTGAATTCAACGTCAAAGTAACATCCAAAAAAATTATTTCTATAGAAAGTGCCTTGCAGTTGTAGTTTTATAATGAAATGGATATAGAAATTTCTAGACTCATACTTTCTATAAATTCAATGATAGAGTGATTCTCATGTTCAAATTTGAAATTATCATTAGCATCTACTTGGGATATTATATTTTGAGAATGGGTGATTGGCAAATGTTATATAGGTATATATGTCGTGAACTTGCATATCAAACCTTATGAAGAGCCTTGTATGGCTATTGAGATTTGATTTGATTACATATCTTGGATGCTTATGTTATGATTTTATATGTTTGATCACTATTGTGATGTTATAGATTATCATTGGTGTACGTTGTTAATGAAGCTTTGTATTTTATTTTTTAATTTTAGATCATATTTGTTAATGATTTTTTTTTAACAATGTCATTGAGTTATATAAATTATGTTCTTGGGTTCATGTAAGTGGATTTGTATATGCTTGTCTTTTTTCACATCATCTAATGATGTTTATATAGATTGTTATTGAGGTGTCTGGATTTCATGCATAGATTTATTTGTTTGAATTTACATGTTAGATTCATTCCACTATTTCATGATAATATATGTGATTTTGTCTTTCTTAATGAATTCATTTTTGTGATTATTATTTTGCATCTTACAACTAAATCGTGATAGAGTAAGATACCATTGATGAAGGGTTAAAAACCTTCTCAAATAACACAAGAAAATATTTGACTTAAAATATGATATAAGATATTCTCATAACCCAAAAACAAATACATTTGCAACTTAGATATATAAGAAAATTCAGAAATTCAACACACTATCTCTTATTAATCTTATTGAAATATTCATGAAATGGATGTATTACATAGCAAATTTTGTAAATATGTTGTATGAAAACCTTATAGGAATTACAAACACTCCAAAATATGATACAAACTAATATTGAATAATCACTTCTTCTTCTCCTCCTCCTCCATCTTATCCTTCTTATTCTCCCCAACCTCCTCATCCTTCTCCTTCTCCTTCTTCTTCTTCTCCTCTTCCTCCTCCTCCTTCTAATCCTTTTCCTCTTCCTACTACTACTTCAAGAAGTATATAGATCAAAGTTGGGGCCGATGAGTGGTCCAAACAAAACAATCTGTGACTTCTAGGTAAAAAGGGAATGACCTTTTTTTGTATGATTGTCCAAGGAGTAGCTTCCAAATCTTGAGGAGCAAGGGGCACAGTAGTTTCGAAACCATCAAATGTATAAGATGAATCTGACAATTGAGATGTCAACCTTAAAATAGAAAACATGTACTTTGAAGAGAGAGATTCTAGAACCATAGATGAGATTAAACTCATGCTCGAGAGAGCACGAAAAGGAGCCAAAGAATCACAGTTAGTATGAGTAGTCACAAGGGGAACACAATAAGTAAGGTCACCATAACAAGAAAAACATCTAAAGACGAGGGTCGCTCGAGCAGAAACTTAAGCCAAGCCAACACAAACCATCAAAGTAGGTACAATGATTAGGGAAGAGGGGACATACTCTTTCTTAGATGCATAACTAGAGTCTGACTCCACAAGATAGACTATAAGATGAAGTTTTTCAACATCATTACACCAGGTAGTCTAGAGGAGTGAATCCTAGAACTACAAGGATAAGAGGAGGCCAAGTGTGTAGCTGCAAAGAAATATCCATATCTAAATGGGATTCCTTCATAATCTAGTATCTAACTATAATGAAATTCACCAAGTTGAAGGGAGATCTCAATAGGAAATAGTTTAGAAAGGTCTATAACTATCAAAATTATTACAAAGGATATGTGTGGAAAAGAGGTCCTAGTATAAGAGTTGGCCATGATGAAGTGTCCTAGTTTGTTGCCAATAGATTCATATGCAGTTGAGCACTAGAAGTGACAAGGAAGATGGGGATCCTAACCTATGTGGGAGAAAACTCAACATGATCCTAGATAGTGGGTTGAAGAAAGGTGTCCAAGGATGAAGGTGCAGGGCATGAGAATCCCATCTCTGAAATTCCAGAGACATAATAACATTTCTATCATCTGCAAAGTCAAAGAAAATAACAAAGAAGCCATGCACAAAAGAATAGATTTCCACCTTACCTAAGACAAACGAGTTCAAGTGTTCTGATATACAAGAATACATGATTGCATCTATTGATCATGTTTACTTGAATGAACAAACCAACTATATCATCTACTTGGGATATTATATTTTGATATTGAGTGATTGGCAACTGTTATATAGGTATACATGATGTGAACTTGCATATCAAACCATATGAGGAGCCTTGTATGGCTATTGAGATTTGATTTGATTACATATCTTGGATTCTTATCTTATGATTTTATATGTTTGATCACTATTTTGATGCTATATATTATCATTGATGTACGTTGTTAATGAATCTTTGTATTTTATTTTTTATTTTTATATCAAATTTGTCAATGATGTTTTTTTACAGTGTCATTGAGCTATATAAATTATATTCTTGGGTTCATGTAGGTGGATTTGGATATGCTTGTCTTATTTCACATTATCTAATGATCTTTATATAGATTGTTATTGAGGTGTATGGATTTCATTCACAGATTTATTTGTTTGAATTTACAGGTTAGAATCAAGAATGTGTCATTTCCACTATTTCATGATAATAATATATGTGATTTTGTCTTTGTTAACGAATTCATTTTTGTGATTATTATTTTGCATCTTACAACTAAATCATGATAGAGTAACATATCATTGATGAAGGGTTAAAAACCTTCTCAAACAACACAAGAAAATATTTGACTTAAAATATGATATAGTATATTCTCATAACCCAAAACCACATACATTTGCAACTTAGATATATAAGAAAATACAGAAATTCAACAGGCTATCTCATATTATTCTTATTGAAATATTCATGAAATGAACAAATTAGATAGCAAATTTTTCAAATATGTTGTATGACAACTTTATAGGAATTAAAAAACTCCAAAATATGATATAAACTAATATTGAATAATCGCTTCTTCTTCTCCTCCACCTCCACCTTCTCCTTCTTATTCTCCACGTCCTCCTCAGCCTTCTCCTTCTCCTTCTTCTTCTTCTCCTTCTCCTTCTTCTTCTACTTCTCCTAGAGTCCTTCTCCTTCTCCTTAGATCCTTTTCCACCTAATCCTCCTCCTCCTCCTTCATCTATTTATTCTCCTCCTCCTCCATCACCTCCGCATCCTTCTCTGTATCCTTCTTCTTCTCCTTCTCCTTCTCCTCCTCCTCCTTCTAGTGCTCTTCCTCTTCCTACTACTACTTCAAGAAGCATGAAGATAAAAGTTGGGGCCAACGAGTGGCCCAAAAAAAAAAAATTGTGACTTCTAGGTCAAAAGAGAATGACCTTTTTATTTTCAAGTGTATGATTGTCCAAGGAGTAGCATCCAAATCTAGAGGGGCAAGGGGCACAGTGTTGTCAAAGCCATCAAATGTAGCAAACAAATCAGACAAGTGAGATGTCAACCTTAAAATAGGAAACCTACAGTTTGAAGAGAGAGATTCTATAATTAAACTCATGCTCGAGAGAGCCCCAGAAGGAGCCAAAGGATCATAGTTAGTCTGAGTAGTCACAAGGGAACATCAGAAGTAAGGTCACCACAACATTAAAAACATCTAACGAAACAAGGGTCACTCGAGCAGCAACTTGATCCAAGCCAACACAAAGCATCAAAGTAGGTACAATGATCAAGGAAGAGGGGACATACTCTTCGTTAGAGGCATAACTAGAGTCTGACTCCACATGATAGAATGTAAGATGAAGTTTTTTAGCTTCTTTACACTAGGTAGTCTAGAGGAGTGAAGCCTAGAACCACAAGGACAAGAGGAGGCCAAGCGTCTAGATGCAAAGCAACATATGCATCTAAATGGGATTCCTTCATAATCTAAGATCTAAGTACAATGCAACTCACCTAGTTGAAGGGAGATCTCAATAGGAAATGGTTTGGAAAGGTCTATAACTACCAAAATTATTACAAGCACATGTGTGGGAAAAGAGGTCCTAGTATTAGGGTTGCCCATGATGAAGTGGCCTAGTTTGTTGCTTATAGATTCATATGCAGTAGAGCACCAAAAGTGACAAGGGAGATGGGGAGCCTAACCTATGTGGGAGAAAACTAAACATGATCCTAGACAGTAGGTTGAAGAAAGGTATCCAATGATGAAGGTACGGGGCATGAGAATCCCATCTCCAAAATCCCAGGGAAAAAATAACATTTCTATCATCTGCAGAGTCAAAGAAAATCACAAAGAAGCCATAGACAAAAGGATAGATTCCCACCTTACCTAAGAAAATTGAGTTCTAGTGTTTAGATATCCAAGAATGTGTGATTGAATCCATTGATCAGGTTTACCTGAATGAACAACCCAACTATAGGATAGCTAGGATAGCTGAGAAGCTCCTTCCTTGTTGAGTGTAGTTAAATTCTACCAACAAGAGAAAGCTTCTCTAGATAAGAGATGCAATCCAATGCCTCCTTTCACAATAAAACCTTTAGAGTACAGGTGGCATAGGGGAAACATTTTAAAGGCTTAGTAGAAGATCCATTAGAGGGCTTGTCGAGCAAGTCAACAAATGAGCTTTTGAGCTAGGAGTTAACAAAAGTATTTTTTGCAAAAGCAACTCAACAAGTTTTTTGCAGGGGAGGAAACACTAGGTTAGAAATATCAACCACCAAGTTGCAGCCATGAGACCCTTATCAGAGGATTTTGTTCTCCCAGACTCCAAGGGTGGAAGAGGGAAATTTGAAATTGGGCAGCGAGCGGGTGAGCGAGAGTCCATCATGGGAGCTTTTGCAAATGTCATTATTTAATAAAATGAATGTTCACATTGATAATGTGATATTATATGAAAATATGGGTGACCATAAAAAAAATTTGTTAAGAAAGTAAAATGGCCTTATGTATCCCTTATTTTAGATTCCATTCTTAATTTATGTGATAATGTAATTTTGTTTATAGTGTTGTAATAGTTGAGAAATCTAAGCCAAAATGTAGTACACACTCATGCTTATCTAGTTTATATTGAGAAAAGATGAGGTAAGAAGTGGTTAAGATATAATTGATAATATGTGAGACACTTCCACATGTCAAAGAAAATACAAGGAAGATTGCGAAGGATAGATGAGATGCTTCGAAATTTTTGAAAACATGAACCCTGGAATAGATTTGTGAATCAATGTTGATGTAATTGAAGACTTTAATGAGATGGAAGTATTCTCCTTAGCTTGTATATTGTGGTTGATTCTTGTGATGAAACTCTATTAGTAGCACTAGGAAACACTCTCTTTCCTTGTGTATCTTGAAGTGAATGTCTAGTTGATTATTTTCTATATGTTACTCTTACAATGACGGTGTAAGAACTATTTATTTTATCTTCCTTTTGCTATTTTTCTATGAAATTAAAAAAAGCCTTTGGTTGGAATAATGTAGTCTTCTCTTTTCTCTCCATGCAAACCACGTTTGAGATGACATGATTACACCGCTCTCTAATAATGTTATGACATTTACAATCTTCGTCAGCAGTGTCATCTGATCTTTTGAATATGCAGGGTTATTGTTTATAACATGCTGCTGTCATATCACAATCACATCTGTGCCATGTAGTGGGGAGTACAGTGAATTAAAGGAGCATTCCGTGTAGACAGACTATGATTTCAATCCCACTCTTGCTCTCGCTTTATAAGGATTTTACATCCAAGAATTTCTAGACCCAAAATGATACCTTATAAAAAATAATCAATTCACTATCTTGCATTTGAATTCAACGTCAACATCACTATCTTGCATTTGAATTCAACCTCAACATAACATCCAAAGAATTGGTAGGTTTTTTTTAAAGAAGCGACCTTACATTTAGAATTTTAATATTGAAATGAATCAAGTTTCTAGACTCTCCCTTTCTATAAACTCAAAAGTGAGTCTTAATGTCCAAATTATCACTAGTATCTATATCTTACGCCTCATTCACTTGGGTTATTATATTTTTATATTGGGTGATTGAAAAGTGTGTTGTATAGGTAACGCACGAATTTGCATACCAAACTTTATGATGGGGCCTTGCATGGTCATGAGAAGTTTTAATTACATATCTTTGGATGCTTATGTTATGATTTTATATGTTTGATTATTATATATGATATAATGGATTATCATTCATGTAAATTGAACGAGGCTTTGTATTTTGGTCTCGGATGCTATATCATACCTGCCAATGGTGTTATTTTTTAAATTTATTTTCATTTTTTTCTAATAATTTTTATATAAATTGTCATTGAGGTGTATTGATTTCATATATAGATATATATGTTTTGATTTATATGCTGGATTCAATAATGTGTCATTTCTATTATTTTTTGATAATATGCAATTTATTTTATTTAATGAGTTCATCATTGCAATTATTAATTTACATCTATAACTATTAAAATTGTGATAAAATTAGAGGGATTTTAGAAGAAGTGGAATTTATATTCTCACTAGTAGATATTTGATGCAATCAAGGCATGAGGTCTTATCAAACTACCTAATCTTGGAGCTTAACCCATAGAGAATACATAAAGCTCCAATTTGCATTATTTCACTACTTAATAGCATACTTTATTCACTTCTTGAATTTGTTACACATGGTAATAACACTTCCACACAGCTACGATAAGGAACTCCTATAACTTACCAAAACAAACATCACTCTCAATAAATTACACAATTGACTTTTGTTCCTATCATTCTTACTGATTACATCACGGATTTAATCCTCATAGCTATTTCCTTTACATTTCATAGTCATTGATCCTTCAAATCTTCTCTAGATATCTTTTGGAACTTGTTCAAGCATATTAGAAGATCTATTTTTGTGCATGAGAACCTTCAAGGCCCTTCCCACTTCAATCCTTCTAAAAAATCTACTTATAGATTATAAATTTCTTTTATAATTTACACTTGTAACACCCAAAAATTGGCATCTTGCAACTCTAACCAATTTTGTTGCATTTGTCATTCTTCTAAATCATCAAAGTCCTATTGTACTAGGCAATTTTGAGTTTTCACTGACTCTACTCGACCTGAGTGTCAAATGCAG
>MU225043.1:487306-543390 GCA_018584345.1 Thuja plicata
TTTTAAGTTTAGGTACCACTTTTGATTAATAAATATTGTAAAAATAGTAAAATTTATCATATCACTATAAAATTTATATTTTTGAAATCTAGACAGTAAGATCTCTAATGAGTTTTAATTTCATCAAGAAATTCGATTAGGAAGACCCTCAAAAAATGATGGCAAGACATAAATCTGGTGTTCAAATGCCTTAGCCATTATTTTGGAGGTCCAAGCATAGGCCTGGTCCCACCAAACCTGTCCCAAAGTGAAATCCAATGCAAATGGTGGTTTGGTAAATTCAAATTTTAAAAAACGGGCACACGTTTAAAAATGTGTACCCGTTTCTTAAATGTAATAAATCGGCATGTAAAAATAAGTTTGTTTGTTTTTTTTAAATATTTAAAAAATGGGCACCCATTTTTAAATTTTGGATCGGGTGTCCAAGCCTAAGACGGGTGCCCATTTTTTTTAAAATGGGTTCCCATTTCTAGCGGTAGTTTTCAAGCCCACAAGACTTCTGCGGAATTGGTACCCAACTTCTTGCACTTACCCATATATATATATATATATATATTAAAATCAAAATTTTAATTCAAATTATTTATAAATTTACATGTGTAAGTTTTTTAAATACATCAAAATTTAAATAAATATATACCGTAGCGGTATGTAATGCTCTCCTAATATCTCTCAACTCTGAATCATGTTAGGACACATCACCGAGATCAATCTTCTCATGTAAGGACACCTCAGAGGGATCAATATGGTCATCTATAAGAAAACTGGTAAAAAGTACTCGATGAACTGGATATGATGAAGTGGCCTGGGTAGACTAGTGAGGTGCATCCTTGTCAACTGCAGTCTATTGAGGACCTGTAGGTGGTGTAGAAATATCCTCCTATCTCTGCGCACCCTAAGAACCCATTCCAATAGATCTGCTAAGAATGGCGGGGATAAATGATGGGACATCCCTGAAAGGAATCCCTCAGATAATCTATAAAGCCTGATATGTGCAAATTCGATCACTAGATAAACATGCACCCGTATGACGCAACTGGTCCAAATCTGATATAGTTGCAACCTCAAAGGGAGATGGTATATCTACTATATGATATGGATCATTACTAGAGGATGCATCCTTTGCAGGTGGAGGAACGCCAGAACAGGAACGCAACATGTATCTCCCTAAACGATCATGTGACATCTCATGAACTTGTGTCGTGATACTCATGATACTAGAAAATACATATGTCCTGATCCTGTCATCAAGTACACTCTGTCATGCAGCTGCCATTTCCAAACCTTTTAGTATGACCAAAAGGTTTGTGCACACATTTTCCCACATATTAGTAGGCACTGGGGCATTAGGCCCTCTGAATATATCTGATAATCTCCCCCTCCCCTACCCAGCATGACCGGAAAAATCTATGTAATCAACATCATGATGCAAATGAAATTCTGCAAACAATTGTTTGCAAAAATATAGTGGAAGCTCATCCTTCTGGAGCCACCTATGATGAGCAGCCAACCATCAAGGATATATAAATGGTGCAACAAGTTCATACTCACATCGAGTAGTCATATAACCTTTGACCTAATCTATGTCTCGATAATGAGGAAACATGGTCTTCACCATAGCAGTGGAGACCTCTAAATAAACATGTCTATACTTTACAACACTAGTAACGTTGCGGGAGAGAGAAGTATAGAATGTATCAATAGATATACTATCATAAGGATTGTATGATTGAACTGTGTCAATCATACGAGCCAGGTCCTCTCTAATAATCTTCACCCTATCCCTATTAGGGAGGGTGGTGGATGACTGGATCCTCTGATCAAGAACCTCAATAGCTCGTGTCAGTCAAGCTATGGTACTAGCGAATAACTGCTCCCTTCCCTCTCTAGAGTCAACGGATCTATGAGAAGAGTGGTCACTACCACCCCCTGTACACTAACATCTCCAGAATCTACAGGTGATGCCCCTCTACCTGATGCCATGTGATAGAAAAAATAGATCTATATGCTCAAAAGTATAAACAAGAATATATGTAGATCTATGCACATGTACATGGTCCAATTCTAATTTAATTATATATATTTAAACACGTGTTACAAATAAATAAACTTGAAAACACTTGAATGCATATACATTTGAAATAAAAATGGTTTAAAATCATATATACATACATGTGCACATATTTTCTAACAAAAAGAGGTTCTAAGTTATGGTTCAATTTTGTCTCTAGGTTTAAAACTAGCCTAGTTGAATGTAAATTAATGTTGAGTGTTTAGGTTTAGGGATCAACTTGGTTTATTTCTCAATTAGGTTTAGGGTTGATTTGTTCGTGGTTAGCCCATTCGTGTTGGTTTCTAGTGTTCTAGTTGAAGGTCAAGTTCATGTGTTGGTTGAACATGTTAGGGTTTATGTTGGTTTCTAGTACGTGCTCTATTTTAAGGTTAGTGTTCATGTTGGTTGAACATATTATGGTTTATTTCTCAATTGGGTTTAAGGATCTAGTTTAAAATTAGGTTTACATGGTTAGGGTTCATATATGTTTTTTTTGGTGTTAGGGTTTATGTTGGTTAACATGTTCCAGTTTCGTGTTAGTTTCTAGCTAATGCCATGTCATGGTAGATAAAATAGATAAAAGAAAACACTTGAATACATGTATGTTCGAAAGAAAATTTGAATTTAGTACATTAAGGTTTATGTTGATTTATGTTTCAGTTTCATGTGTTGGTTTCATGTTAGGTTTTATGTTAGGGATCAATATGGTCAGGGTCTCATGTTAGGGTTCATGTTAATGTTTATGTTAAAATTTATGTTTCAGTTTCATGTTAGGGTTCAAGATGTTGGTTTCATATTAGGGTTTCACATGCTAGGGTACAATGTTATGTTTAATACATGAACATTATAATACTAATGTTTTATAATGTCTTGTAGTTCATTTTCTTAATGTTTTTGTAACATTTTCCTAAGGTTTTCTTAGGGTTCATGTTAGGATTCAATATGGTTAGAGTTTCATGTTAGGGTTCAATATGGTTAGGTTTTCATGTTAGGGTTCAATATGGTTAAGGTTTCATGTTAGGGTTAATGTTAGAGTTTATGTTGATTTATGTTTCAGTTTCATGTTAGGGTTAATTTGTTAGAGTTTATGTTGATTTATGTTGCAGTTTCATGTTAGGGTTAATTTGTTAGAGTTTATGTTGATTTATGTTTCAGTTTCACGTTAGGGTTAATTTGTTAGAGTTTATGTTGATTTATGTTTCAGTTTCATGTTGGTTTTATGTTTTGTAAAATTTTTCTAATATTTTGAAACATATGTAATAAAACTAAATTAATTAACTAAATAACATTTTCCTAATGTAAAATTTTCCTAATGTTTTGTAACATTTTCCTAATATTTTGTAACACTTTCCTACTGTTTTGTAACATTTTCCTACTATTTTGAAATATTTCTAATAAAACTAAATTAATTAACTAAGTAACTAACATATAATCATAACTGAAAAAAAAAATTAAATCTACATAAAACAATATTTTATATTTTCTAAACTTAAAAATAACATAATCAAAACAAAAAAAATCAAATAATAGTACAACTACATTAATTTAACTAAAGAAAACTTAAAAAAAAATTTAAAAACATTTTAAAAGAAAAAAATCCAACCTATTTTCGGTCGAAGTACTCTTATGGTGCTCTGCAATTCTCGGAAGGCGCTCAGTGCAAATGAGTCGCTCAAACCAAATTTTGGGGTATATATAGGTTTTAGGGGTTCCGACCGAAACCGTTTGGTCGGACCTGTTTTGGTCGAAACCCATCTGCCACATGGCGCCGCGTGTGCGCCACGTATATATGGCTGGACATGTTTCAGCCGAAACAGGTATGACCGAAACAACCAAAATGGCCCTCAAGTGTGACACAGCTCTGTACTTTTACCCTAAATATATTGCCTAGCCTATGGGAGTTGGGATTCTCCCACCTTTGTGTGAGATTTAGTTATTTTTAAATAAAATATAATTACAAAATAACAAAATATATTTGATAAGAAATTTTATTTTAAATATTAGGTTTTTTAAATAATTGAATATATTATGAAAAAATATTTTAGTTTGTATAATAAAATTTAATTAAAGAATATAATGAAAAGAGAGAAAATATATTAATTATTAAATGGAAACAAATGGCCTAATAGTTAATTAAATCCACTTTCCCCTGTTAGATTAAATGAATGTATTTATTCATTTAGTTTAATTCATATTATCCTCTTTTCCTCCACTTGTGATTTAAATAGTTATATCTATTCTATTTAAGCACATGGCTTCATAACCTTAACCCCTAACCTAACCAATCCCAACCACCTAACCTTGAGTTCAAACCCATCCCAACCCCTTCACACATGCTAACCCTTCTTCATTAGATAGTTAACCCTAATCAGCTAATTAACCCCTCAACTCATTCTCTCTTCTCCCATCACCATCTCCCTAATCACCTATCTTAAGTCCTAACCCTAATCCTAAACTCATCCTAAGCTTGTCACATTCCTAAATCCTTGGATTAGGAATTCAACCCTTTCCCAAAGTCAGCTTTCTCAAGCTCTCTCTTATCCCCTCACCCATACCTCATTAAGACCCTCATTAATGCTCTTACATGCCTCATTAATGTTCTTACATCCCTCATTACTCACCTTATCCCCAAAGTTTTCTATTATCCTTTTGCATATGGACCAAAATGGTCGCATTCCTCATCCTCTTTTCTTGTGACACTTGTCACAATGAGAGGCACTTAAAGAAGTACAATCCTTGTACTCTCTTCTAGGTGCATCTGAGCCCCTTTTCAGGTTTGCATCCTGAGCACTCATTCTGAGTCTATTTTTCCTATATAAGGAACCTCATTCCTTCACAAATATATCCACTTTTAGAGCAAAGTTATAATGCTAGTTTTGAGAGAAAATTATATATCCAATTTCAAAGCAGAGTTATAATGTCAGTTTGAAGAACCAATCTTGAAGCTTGAAGCATATCAAATCTTGAGCACACATCCATAAGCATGGACAAATCAAAAGATCAAAGGGGAGCTTGGATTCTGTTTTAGGGAGGTTTGCACTCCTTAATCTTTTATGGTTTTTAAGTTTTCCTTTTCAGTCCAATCATGTATGTAGTTCTGATTTTTAGTCATTGAGTGTTTTAATCTTATAATTATGCTCCTTTTTAACTAACTTTCACCTCTCGCGGGCAGAATCAGATGCACAGGAGACTCTATCATATTGTGACATGCTTCTTTACGACAGCTTAGGAACAACGAGCATGCTAGAGGGTTCTGAACACTAATTCTTCATATTATTATGAATTTTTTTGGGAGTGTCATTTCCATGGAAAATTATGCCTCTTCTACTAAAGATTTATTCCACAAAGATCATATCCGTTCTCTCATTGAAGGCACTGTGCATTTGCCTTACAATGATTCAAACTATTTTGGACAAATCGAGGTCCTAAATAGAGAGGAGTGCAACGAAGATACATAGAGAAATAGAGATACATATACGGAGTAGTACAAATAGAGTGAAGATAGAGGTAGAGATGAAAATAGAGAGAGAGAGAGAGAGAGAGAGAGAGAGAGAGAGACACAAAAGATAGGGATATACAGAGAGAGGTAGATGAAAGAAAGGAGAGGTACGTATATAGAGTGGGAGAGATAGAGAAATATACAAGAAGAGAGAGAGAGAGAGAGAGAGAGAGAGAGAGAATCGTTTGACCTCATGTACTTAATTAAAGTATTTAAAAGAAAGAAAAAAAAAATTCCAAATTAAATTTTCACCTCTTCGACTTACCCATTACACATAGTTGTGATTGCTAGTTCAAGATAAATTTTGACATTTTATGAAAGCTATCACATCTCGAAACTAATCGATTTGTTAAAAATTAAATATCCTCAACATTTTTTGAACTATTGGTTGGAATTTTGTTTTGCTTTTTGCTGAAGATTCCATTGAGCTTTCAATATGCGTCGGTCCCTTTCCCTCTCATTCTCGCCGCTTTGATCGCTATCCCACTTATTCAACAATATGCTATTTAGACCGTCTACAAACTCTGTAGGCCAAATTAAATGTACTCTGCCAATTAAACAGCAGAACGTGTGAGGTGTACATCCAACTTTTTCCTCTAAACTTGGCAGGAATGACCACCATTTTGTACTACTACTATTTACCCTCACTTAGTGCTAGGTTTTCATCTTTCCCACGTATTATAGTGTACGGGAAAGCACAAAATCTTCGCCAAATATTTACCAAAACGTGCAACTTTTTACGATGTTGAAGGGGAATGGATCTGTCGAAGGCTGTTCCACTTTTTTCCCTAAAACATGGCAGGAGTGCGGACAACAATTTGTACAACTACTATTTACCTGTCCATTTCAGCCTCAGCTGTAAGGTCAACAATCTTTTTCTCTTCACGTGAATTTATGAAAGTCATTTTACATAAGTAGGTGCCTAGAGGGAAAGTTATTTCCATTTAGCGATGATGCTAGTTTTTCCTATAAGTATTTATGTAGTAGGTAAATTTTAAAATTATAAAATTAAATATATTTTTGTATCAAGAGATCAGATTTAATAATGTGTAAACAAGTGTTTTTTGAAGATTTAGTTTTACATTATCAAGTTTTGTCTTAATTATTTTCTTATTTTATTCTATTCTTTCTAGACAATTGTGACATTCAATATTTAAAATTGTTTACATAAATAATCAACTTACACATCAATATGTTGAAATAGTAGATTGAGGGTCCTAATAGCTCCCATGATCATCTTGAGAATGAATTTTAGACTATAATTATATGTATTTAAACATTTTTTATATGTCTTTTAATCAAGTTAGAGTGAAGAATGAGTGATTTATAGATTTATTAGTCTCTCATGTCTATTGATTAGTATTTTTAATTACGCATTACTTTTAGTCACATAATACAAATCTTGTAGATTTAAAAGAAAACGAAGATCAAGGATCTAGATTTTATGATTAAGGTAAAATATAGTCTTAAAGGAAGCTTGATGATCACTAAGTGTGTGAGTGTATTCTTCTATATTCTCTCTAATCTTCTAGTATTAAAAAGTGATAAAGTGAGACACAATTATGCGATTTGTTTTCTTAACTTGTTATTGTTTGTTAAATGGGTTGTGAATAAATACTAAGAAATAATTATTTTAATGACGTCTCTTCCTCCTTTGTGGCATCAATAGGAGAATAATTAGATTATAATCGATAGCGTCTCTAGTCATACTATAATCAGCTATGATTTGTAAGTAGACGACAAAGATGATAAATGTGAATTTCTTATTTTATTCCACTATACCAAGGAAGGTATCATACACTCATGGTTGTTTAATTTATTGGGATAAACATGTATTGAAGACTTTTTCTCATTATCGTAGTCTTGTTATGTGGATTAGGAACACTTAGTCATATTTGCTTTACCTTATATTACTCTAGGCCTTCTTGTTATCGTACTTAATTATAAATGAAATGAGTACGTAATTATATCAATTCTATTGTTTAACTCTCTCGTGTCTTTCCTTGTTCTTTCAAATGATTTTAATATTATGTATATAACTACTATCTTCCTCAAAAATTAATAGGAATATTTTAGTTGGTAGATTGTGCCATATAAAACCATGTGTATTTTAGTTCTCATTACCTTGTTTAAATATATATGAATTAGGTCTTGTATGCTTTATAAGTAAAGGTTATAGATCAATGATTTTATCTAGTAAAGTTATGATTGATTCTTGACCTTTATGATAAGGTCAAATAATTGAATATATTTATGCTTATCTAGTTACCTTGATTAATGAATTAAAGGAATGAATAATTTGTTGGCATCTTCTTCTAATAAGTCTTCTACTATTATATAGTTTTTTTCATATTGTGAATGCATGTCACCTAGGAGATGTACTTAATGTATCTCTTTACTTGTATGTCTTGGTTTAATATTTTCTTCACCTTAGATATGTTCTAGATTCTAAATGTGATATTGCACCTATTTGAGTTGTTTATCAACGATAAAATAATATTTAATCATTCTTACCTATATACCTAAGAATTATATGTGTACATTTTGACTTGAAGTACACAAGTGTCACTACTACATCATTAACTCTTCATTGATGGTAGTTAGGTGGCAACAATGTTTAGTAAAATTCATCTCTATCCTTCTTAGCTCATCTATTGATTTAATTAAGATACATACATCTTGTACACATCATCTCTTTGATTCATGCATCTAGATGGCTTGCATGTTAAGTATATATATTTTCCACAATCCATAAGAGTTGATGCAATTTGTTTATGGTTAAGATTGTGTTTGATTTTTTATATCAATGTTCTCGATCACACTCTGTGATCCATCATCAAGATGATAGAAAGAAAAAACAAAAAAAATCAAGAAAATGATGTAATGAGCTTTCATCTTCTTGAGCTTTCTATTTTACTTTCTATCATCCTGATGATGGATTAGAGAGCGTGATCTAAAACGTTGATATATAAAAATTGAACACAATCTAAATAGAAACAAATTGCATAGACTTGTATGTTACTATGTATAACATTTTTCCACAAAATTGAAAATAGAAAATCTTTTTTTTTTCCTTCTATATTTATACTTAGCTTATTAACATTAAGATTTGAAATAGTTTTTTAGTGACAATATGATATCAAAAGTATGATACTATGAAATTAATTGATGTCTATCAAAAATATTTAATATCTTAAACAGTGTTTGACAATACCATTATGAGATGCTTTTAACATTTCTTAGGAACATGGATGAAAGTATTCCCATCAATGTGTGAGTGAATGAAACTCCATTACTAGCATGGACAAGACAACACTCTTCCCTTTTCCATGTTGAGGTGTCTGTCTAATCAGTTCCATTGAATTTGTATTTGTTACTTGCGTGTTAAAAGAAAGCGCAAATTACACACTAATGTAGCTTCCAAATCTGTGGAGAAAAGACGTTGAAAAGCAACTACGGTGTAAAATTGTTAATTTTATCTTCCCTCAGGGCCCGTTTGGTAGCAGGAATTGGACTGGAATTGGCATTATCTAATTCTGGATAATGCCAAATTCCATGTTTGGGTCCTTGGAAAAAAATGGAATTGGAATTCCGAAATTCTCATTTTGCCCCCAAAATGGGAATATCATCTTCCACCTAAATAGGTGGAATTGGAATTTCGAATTTCAATTCCAATTTTTACAAAAGTAAATTTAATATTTCGTGGGATCCGTGACTATAAAGATGTATATTATATTGCTATAAGGATGTATATATATACATGTGTGTATATACACATGTGTGTATATACGCATGTGTGTATATACACACGTGTATATATACACGCATGTGTGTATATACACACATGTATATATACACATGTGTGTATATATACATACATGTATGTGTGTAGATACACATATGTGTGTATATATACACACATGTATTGTGTGTATATACACATGTGTACATATATGTGTGTATATATACACAAATGTATGTATGTGTGTATATATATACACATGTGTGTATATGTGTATACATGGATACACACTTGTATGTGTATATGTATGGTGTGTATATATACACAAATGTGTATATGTATGTATATATACATAAATGTGTGTATATGTGTATACACACATGTGTGTATATGTGTATACATGGATACACACTTGTATGAGTATATACACACATGTGTGTATACACACATACATGTATGTGTGTATAAACACACGTGTGTATGTGTGTATATGTACACAAATGTGTGTATGTGTGTGTATACACACACATGTGTATATGTACACAAATGTGTGTATGTGTGTGTATACACACACATGTGTATGTGTGTATATGTGTATACATGTGTGTATATACACATATACACATGTGTGTGTATATATATACACATGTATATATACATGTGTATATACACACACATGTATGTATGTATATATACACATGTGTGCATGTGTATATATATACATACATATATACACACCATATTCAAAGAAATTAAAAAATAAAGAATTAAAATTCCTTATGCATTTTCTCATTCATCTTCTGGGTGAACCAAACGGATCAGACCATATTCCGGATTTTATTTTGAAGATAAGCATCTTCTTGAATTGACCATATCTAGGATATGGTATTCCAACAGCCAAACGGGCCCTCAGCTATTGTTGTTTATGATGAAATTACGGAAAGCGTTTGTCTGGAATAATGCAGTCTATCTCTTTTATCTCCACGCAAACCACGTTTGAGATGACATGATTACACCGTTCTCTAATAATGTTATGACATTTACAATCTTCGTCAGCAGTGTCATCTGATCTTTTGAAGATGCACGGTTAATGGTTATTGTTTATACGCACTGCTATCATATATATCACAATCACATCTGTGTTGTGTAATGGGGAGTACAGCGAATTCCACGAGCATTGCATGTAAACAGATATGATTTCATTCCCACTCTTGCTCTCGTTAGAATTTCTAAACCCAAGAAACCATATACAACATCATCAATTCACTGTTTTGCATTTGAATTCAACGTCAAAGTAACATCCAAAGAATTATTTCTATAGAAGGGGCCTTGCAGTTGTAGTTTTATAATGAAATGGATATAGAAATTTCTAGACTCGTAATTTCTATAAATTCAATGATAGAATGATTCTCATGTTCAAATTTGAAATTATCATTAGCATCTACTTGGGATATTATATTTTGAGAATGGGTGATTGGCAAATATTATATAGGTATACATGTTGTGAACTTCCATATCAAACCTCATGAAGAGCTTTGTATGGCTATTGAGATTTAATTTGATTACATATTTTGGATGTTTATGTTATAATTTTATATGTTCAAGATTACTATTGTGATGTTATAGATTATCATTGATGTACGTTGTTAATGAAGCTTTGTATTTTATTTATTAATTTATATCATATTTGTCAATGATGTTTTTTTATAGTGTCATTGAGCTATATAAATTATGTTCTTGGGTTCATGTAGGTGGATTTGTATATGTTTTTATTTTTTCACATCATCTAATGATGTTTATATAGATAGTTATTGAGGTGTATGGATTTCATGCATAGATTTATTTGTTTGAATTTACATGTTAGATTCAACAATGTGTCACTTCCACTATTTCATGATAATATATGCGATTTTGTCTTTCTTAATGAGTCCATTTTTGTGATTATTATTTTGCATCTTACAACTAAATCGTAATAGAGTAAGATACCATTAATGAGGGGTTGAAAACCTTCTCAAAGAACACAATAAAATATTTGACTTAAAATATGATATAGGATATTCTCACAACCCAAAGCCACGTATATTTGCAACTTAGATATATAAGAAAATACAAAAATTCAACATGCTAGATCTATTATTAATCTTATTGAAATATTCATGAAATGAACAAATAACATAGCAAATTTTGCAAATATGTTGTATGACAACCTTATAGGAATTGCAAACACTCCAAAATATGATATAAACTAATATTGAATAATCTCTTCTTCTTCTCCTCCTCCTTTGTCTTCTCCTTTTTTTTTCTCTTCATCCTCCTCATCCTTCTCCTTCTTCTTCTTCTCCTTCTCCTTCTTCTTCTCCTCCTAATCCTCCTCCTCCTCCTCTTCCTTCATCTCCTTATTCTCCTCCTCCTGGATCACCTCTTCATCCGTTTCCTTCTCCTTCTCCTTCTCCTTCTCCCCCTCCTCTGTCTAATCCTCTTCCTTTTCCTACTACTACTTCAAGAAGTATGAAGATCAAAGTTGGGGCCAACGAGTGGGCCAAACTGAACAATCTGTGACTTCTAGGTCAAAAGGGAATGACCTTTTTGTTTTTGTGCATGAATGTCCAAGGATTAGCATCCAAATCTAGAGGAGCAAGGGGCACAATGTTATCAAAGCCATCAAATGTAGCAAATGAATCAGACAAGTCAGATGTCAACCTTAAAATAGGAAACCTACAGTTTGAAGAGAGAGATTCTAGAACCATAGATTCAAGATTAAACTCATGCTCAAGAGAGAAACAGAAGGAGCCAAAGGATCATAGTTAGTGTGATTAGTGACAAGGGGAACACCATAAGTAAGGTCACCAAAACAAGAAAAAAATCTAAAGAAACGAGGGTTTCTTGAGCAGCAACTTGAGCCAAGTCAATACAAACCATCAAAGTAGGTACAAAGATCGAGGAAGAGGGGACATACTCTTCCTTAGAGGCATAAATAGAGTCTAACTCCACAAGATAGACTGTAAGATGAAGTTGTTCAGTGTCTTTACACCAAGTAGTCCAGACGAGTGAAGCCTAGAACCACAAGGACAAGAGGAAGCCAAGTGTCTAGCTGGAAAGAAATATATACATCTAAATGGTATTCCTTCGTAATCTAGGATCTAAATACAATGCAATTCACCCAGTTCAAGGGAGATCTCAATAGGCAATGGTTTGGAAAGGTCTATAACTACCAGAATTATTACAAAGAACATGTGTGGGAAAAGAGGTCCTAGTATTAGGGTTGGCCATGATGAAGTGGCCTAGTTTTTGGCCAATAGATTCATATGCAATAGAGCACCATAAGTGACAAGGGAGATGGGGAGCCTGACCCACATGAGAGAATACTCAACATGATCCTAGACAGTGGGTTGAAGAAAGGTATCCAATGATGAAGGTACATGGAATGAGAATCCCATATCCAAAATCCCAAGGACAAAATAATATTTCTATCATCTGCAGACTCAAAGAAAATCACAAAGAAGCCATAGGCAAAAGGATAGATTTCCACCTTACCTAAGGCGAGTTCTAGTGTTCAAATATCCAAGAATGCATGATTGCATCCATTGATTAGGTTTACCTAAATGAACAACCCAATTATAGGATAGTCATGATAGCCGAGCATCTTTTTCCTTGTTGAGCATAGTTAAATCTACCAACAAGAGCAAAATTATCAAGATAAGAGATGTAATCCAATACCTCATTTCCAAATAAAACCTTTGGATTAGAGGTGGTATAGGGGAAATATTTTAAAGGCTTATTAGAAGATCCCTTAGAGGGCTTGTAGAGCAAGTCAACAAATGAGCTTTTAAGCTAGGAGTTGACAAAAGCATTTTTTGCAAAAGCAACTCAACAAGTTTTTTGCAGGGGAGGCAACACTAGGTTAGAAATATCAACCACCAAGTTGCAACCATGAGACTCCAAAGCCACAAGACCCTTATCAAAGGATTTTTTGCTCCTAGACTCCAAGGATGGGATAGGGAAATTTTAAATTAAGGAGCGAGCGGGTCAGCGAGAATTCATCATGAGAGCTTTTACAAATGTTCATAGTTTAATAAAATGAATGTTCACATTGATAATGTGATATTACATGAAAATATGGGTGATCATAAAAAATGTGATAAGAAAGTCAAATGGCCTTATGTATGCCTTCTTTTGGACTCCATTCTTTATTTATGTGATAATGTAATTTTTCTTATAATATTGTTAAGGGTTCAGAAATCTAAGCCAAAATGTAGTACACAATCATGCTTATCCAGTTTATGCTGAGAAAAGATGAGGTAAGAAGTGGTTAAAACTAGATACAATTCATAATATGTGAGACACTTCCACATGTCAAAGAAAATACAAGGAAGATTGTAAAGGATAGATGAGATGCTTCAAAAATTTTGAAAACATGAACCCTGGGATAGATTTGTGAATCAATGTTGATGTAATTGAAGATTTTAATGGGATGGAAGTATTCTCCTCAGCTTATATGTGACTAATTCTTGTGATGAAACTCCATTAGTAGCATCTAGGAAACACTCTCTTCCCTTGTGTATCTTGAAGTGAATGTCTAGTTGATTATTTTCTATATGTTACTCTTATAATGACGGTGTAAGAACTATTTATTTTATCTTCCTTTTGCTATTTTTCTATGAAATTAAAGAAAGCCTTTGGTTGGAATAATGTAGTCTTCTCTTTTCTCTCCACACAAACCACGTTTGAGATGACATGATTACACCGCTCTCTAATAATGTTATGACATTTTCTATCTTCATCAGCAGTGCCATCTGATCTTTTGAAGATGCAGGCCAGTTAATGATGATTGTTTATAACATGCTGCTATCATATCACAATCACATATGTGCTATGTTTGATTATTATATATGATGTAATGGATTATCATTGATGTAAATTGAATGAGGCTTTGTATTTTAGTCTCGAATGCTATATCGTACCTGCCAATGATATTATTTAGTAAATTTATATAGACTTTCTTTATTTCATATCTTTCTAATAATTTTTATATAGATTGTCATTGAGGTCTATTGATTTCATATATAGATATATATGTTTTAATTTATATGTTGGATTCAATAATATGTCATCTCTACTATTTTATGATAATATGCAATTTATTTTATTTAATGAATTCATCATTGCAATTATTAATTTACATCTATAACTATTAAAATCATGATAAAATTAGAGGGATTTTAGAAGAAGTGGAATTCATATTCTCACTAGTGAATATTTAATGCAATTAAGACATGAGGTCTTATCAAACTACCTAATCTTGGAGCTTAACCCATACAAAATACATAAAGCTCCAAATTGCACTATTTCACTACTAAATGACATACTTTATTCACTTCTTGAATTTGTTACACATGGTAATAATACTTCCACACTGCTACGATAGAGAACCCTTGTAACTTACCAAAACAAACATCACTCTTAATAAATTACACAATTGACTTTTGTTCCTATCCTTCTTATTGATTACATCACGGATCTGATCCTCGTAATCATTTCCTTTACATTTTATAGCCATTAATCCTTCAAATCCTCTCTATATATCTTTTGGAACTTGTTCGAGCATATTAGATCATCTCTTTTTGTGCAAGAGAACCTTCAAGACTATTCCCACTTTAATCCTTCTAAAATAATCTCCTAATAGATTACAAATTTCCTTTATACTTTAGACTCAAATGATAGTTAAAATTGATACAAGATTGATAGTTACAAATAATTGAAGTTTTGTACAAAGAAGAAAATCTAGTTCAAATAAGAAAATCTTTGTACAAACAATTGATTAGCTTATGGATATCAAAATCTTATTTAATGTTGATATTGTTATTCACTATTAGATAGTTGTCTATTCTTTCTTTTCCAACTTTTAATCATTTTTATATATTATTGTAATTTTTACTTTGTTTAATACATAACAAAAATCTTAAATAAATTAATTCCATACAGAACAAAAATCTTAAATAGATTTGTTCTCATTAAATAGATTTGCAATCTATTTAAATAGATTTGCTCTTCATTATAAATGTTGACATTTTATGAAAACTATGAAACTAATCGATTTTTAACTTATTTTTTATTTAAGAAAACTGCTTTAAAAAAATTACATAAGATAAATACGGCAGTCTAAAAGGAGTGCACCATAAAAGAAAAATATAAGAAAGGAGAGTACATCAAAGCAATTGGTTGGAATTTTGTTTTGCTTTTTGCTGAAGATTCCATTGAGCTTTCAATAAGCGTCGGTCCCTTTCCCTCTCATTCTCGCCGCTTTGATCGCTATCACACGTATTCAACAACATGCTCTATTCACACTCTACACTGTCTTTTGCCCAAATTGTATGTACATCCAACTTTTTACGATGTTGAAGGGGAATGGATCTTTCGAAGGTTGTTCCACTTTATTCCTTGTAACATGGCACGAGTGTGGACACCAATTTGTACAACTACTATTTACCTCTCCCTTTCACCCTCACCTCTAATGTCAACAATCTTTTTCTCTTCACGTGAATTTATGAGCCAAGGTTAAAATTTCATTTTAAGTGAGTCATTTTACATAAGTAGGTAGAGGGAAACTTATTTACATTACTAAATC
Source organism: Thuja plicata (assembly GCA_018584345.1). NCBI lineage: Eukaryota > Viridiplantae > Streptophyta > Pinopsida > Cupressales > Cupressaceae > Thuja > Thuja plicata. Next base: position 503,226 of record MU225043.1, read on the forward strand.
TGATCTCTTTTTTGTCTTTTAATCAAGTTAGAGTGAAGAATGAGTGATTTATATATTTATTAGTATCTCATGTCTATTGATTAGTATTTTTAATTATGCATTACTTTTATACAAATCTTGTAAATTTAAAAGAAAATGAAGATCAAGAATCTAGATTTTATGATTAAGGTAAAAGATAGCCTTAAAGAAACCTTGATGATCACTAAGTGTGTGAGTGTATTCTTCTATATTCTCTCTAATCTTCTAGTATTAAAGAAGTGATAAAGTGAGACACAATTATGTGATTTGTTTTCTTTACTTGTTATTGTTTATTAAATGGGTTGTGAATAAAAAATAAGAAATAATTATTTTAATGACGTCTCTTCCTTCTTTGTGGAATCAACAAGACAGTAATTAGAATATAATCAATAGTGTCCCTAGTCATACTATAATCAGCTATCATTTGTGAGTAGACGACAAAGATGATAAATGTGAATTCCTTGTTTTATTTCACTATACCAAGGAAGGTATCATACACTCATGGTTGTTTAATTTATTGGGATAAACGTATATTGAAGACTCTTTCTCATTATCGTATTCTTGTTATGTGGATTAGGAACACTTGGTCATATTTGCTTGTCTTATATTACTTTGGGCCTTCTTGTTATAGTACTTAATTGTAAATGAAATGAGTACGTAATTATATCTCTTCTTTTGTTTAACTCTCTCGTGTCTTTCATTGTTCTTTCAAATGATTTTAATGTTATGTATATAACTACTATCTTACTAAAAAATTAATAGGAATATTTTAGTTGGTAGAATGTGCCATATAAAACCATGGTATTTTAGTTCCCATTACTTTGTTTAAATATATATGAATTAGGTCTTGTATGCTTTATAAGTACAGGTTATAGATCAATGATTTTATCTAGTAAAGATATGATTGATTCTTGACCTTTATGATATGGTCAAATAATTGAATATGTTTATGCGTATCTAGTTACCTTGATTAATGAATTAAAGGAATGAATAATTTTTTGGCATCTACTTCTAATAAGTCTTCTACTATTATATTTTTTTTTTCATATTGTGAAAGCATGTCACCTAGCAGATATACTTAATATATCTCTTTACTTGTATGTCTTGGTGTAATATTTTCTTCACCTTAGATATGTTCTAGATTTTAAATGTGATATTGCACCTATTTGTGTTGTTTACCAATGATAAAAGAATATTTAATCATTCTTACCTATATACCTAAGAATTACATGTGCACATTTTGACTTAAAGTACACAAGTGCCACTACTACATCATTAACTCTTGATTACCAACGATAAAAGAATATTTAATCCTTCTTACCTATATACCTAAGAATTACATGTGCACATTTTGACTTAAAGTACACAAGTGTCACTACTACATCATTAACTCTTGATTGATGGTAGTTAGGTGACAACTATGTTTCGTAAAGGTCATCTCTATCCTTCTTAGCTCATCTATTGATTTAATTAAGATGCATACCTCTTGTACACATCATCACTTTGATTCGCGCATCTAGATGACTTGTATGTTAAGTATATATTATTTCCATGATTCATAAGAGTTGATGCAATTTGTTTCTAGTTAAGATTGTGTTTGATTTTTCATATCAATGTTCTGGATCACACTCTGTGATCCATCATCAAGATGATAGAAAGAAAAACAAAAAAAATCAAGAAAATGATGTAATGGGTTTTCATCTTCTTGAGCTTTCTATTTTACTTTCTATCATCGTGGTGATGGATCACAGTGTGATCTGAAACGTTGATATATAAAAAATTGAACAAAATCTAAATAGAAACAAATTACATAGACTTGTACCTTACTATGTATAACATTTCTCCAAAAAATTGAAAACAGAAAATGTTTTTTTTTTTTTGTCATTCTACATTTATGCTTAGCTTATGAACATTAAGATTTTAAATATCCTAAAATCCTACATAATGTTTGACAAAACCAAAACACTCTGCTTTTTAAGTATATTATTTTGGTTTGTTGAAAATTTCATTGAGGTTTTAATAAGCTATAGTGGGGCGTGGCATCGTACCATCTGCATAGCGTTGGTGCTGCAAAAGGGAAACACTTAAATAAGCATCAGCCCTTTGCCTCTTATTCTCACCACTTTGATCGCTAGGTGTTGATCTTTCCCAAATATTATAGTGTACGTGAAAGCATAAAATCACCAAAACGTGTAACTTTTTACCATCTTGAAGTGGAATGGGATATGTCGCATGTTGTTGCACTCGTCGCTGAGATGTAATGTAAGGAGGGGTTCATGGGCATTAAGTTATTGGTTTTTTTTTAATTATGTATTTGATAAGTAAAAATGTCATAATTGTATAATTATTAAGTGGTGAGAAATTATATTTTATGTGTAATTTTGTATTGTTACTTGGTACTTACTTGGCTATATTAATATATGCATTGCATCAATGTTAATATTAACAATTATTATGTCATTAATTAGACGATTAATATAACATTATCATTTCTCTTTTTTAATCTTTAAAGATTATATATACAAAACCGGTGACATCTTCTGTCTTAGTTATCTATTTTTTGGTATTCTTGTACGTATTGGAAAGCTAGTTCAATTATGTCAAAGGGTTCTGTTATGCCCTGCATCCCCATCCCTACATTTTGTGTGCAAAATGTTGGGTCCCCCTTTTTGTTTTTTCACTTTTGGCTCTTGCCTTGTCTTTATCTTTGGTTTCTTTGTTTTCCTTCTCCGGGGTTTCCTTCCCCGCGGTTTTTATTTGTTTTGTTGGTCTCTCGTGCCTCCGGGACCCCAGTCCCGGAGTTGGTCGTCCTTGGTCGGGAGCTGGATTCTGGACTCTGGGATTTTTTGTCGCGATGTCTTCTTCCCGTAAGGTGGTATCGTCGCATCGAATCCCCGGGCCCGGAGTCCGGAGGTCTATCTGTCCGGAGTTTGCGAATGGAAAGGTGGCTTGCTTTTTACCGCAGGTATAAATAGAAGTTACCTGTCATTTTCACATTTATCGTGATTAAACACTTAAGCAATCATAGTGATTTGTAGCAATTTAGCGATAATCCAGTGCTAATCATTTTGAGCATTTCTGACCGATTGTGAGGGGTTGGTGGTGGCAAGTTGTGATCGTTTGACAGTTGAAGCTATTGCAGAGGTTTCCTTTCCTCTCCTTTCTGTGTTTTTAGGTTGGTGCCTCCTCTCCCTTCGGCTTTCTTTCTTTCTGGTTTTGTGGGCCTTGCGTTGCTTTTGCCTTTTTATTTGTTTGTCTTTCGTTTCTTTTTGGTTTTCCGCCCATTGGTGGGTCGGCTCTGCCAGAGGGTTGTTCGCCCTCTGTGCAGGTGTAATCTAGTCTGTATATAGTGTAGGAAGTTGTAAATATTCTATGCTTTGTCTGGTTTCCCGTAAGTGTTTTCTCTGTGATGTATATATGTGTAAATTTAGTGTATATTTATTATATATCCCTCCAGTCTACGTGTATATATCCTTCAGCTCTGATGTATATTCTGTGTGTATTCTGCCGGGTAGCCTAGCAAGCTCGTCGTGCTACCTATGTTGCTGGTTTTCGTCCGTGAGTTCATTTTGTACAGAATACCACCTGTTTGAAACTCGGCTCTCGGCCAGTTTCAAATAGGCAGTTTTCACTCTCCTCCGTAAACCAGCCTTCATTTATGACCCATGCGCGCATTTAAATCTACCCAAGTGGCCTTCACTTTTCACGCATTCGGACAGTTGGCTCCACCGTCATCACCATAACTCCCATTTATTACTCACCCATGTGGCACCCACATGGATCTGACGGCCCACTTTTTGTACACCTCTACCAACGATTACTTCCCCGGGCTTTGGGTTTCTTGCCATCACCCATCCCGTGTCCTTCTTACTAAGTGTGATAGAATTCCTAGACCCGGATGGTTAATTAAATTCCTAAGTTTGCAATATGTGTATGTATGCTTTCCAAAGTTTTTTTTTGAACGAAGCTAACTTTTTCAGGGGAAGAAAACACCATGATGGTAAGATCTCTGGACCCCAAGGTATGTGTCTATTAATGGGCTCTGACAGTCACCTTGCCTTGCAGGTTCCCATAGCAGCAAAGTTTGCAAAAATGTCTGAAGCTTCCACATCCTCGCCACCCGGAAGTCTGGAACTACCCTCCACGGCAAGCACCAGGGCAGCAGTAAGATCTAATATGGAAAAGGCCTTGGAGAAATTTCCTATAAGCCTAAAATACGTGAAGGACGGAGTCATTGCGGGCTCAAAGATCGAGTTCAAAGTCCAGTTCATCACCGACACCAGCGTCGGAACATGGCCAGAAATGCAGGCCTTGGTTAAAGTTATGTACATTCAGCGACACACCGGAGATCCTCTGGCCATTCAAATTGGAAACTCTAGGATTCTCAAGGCGGCTTGTTTCACGTGCTCTGTGCAGTCACCAGAGCTTATTCTCACACTTTCGGCACACTACAACGCATTTGTCTGGGCTGTTATGCTCGCAGCCCCGGAGCCAACAGGGTACCCTACTCCCTTGGTGTCCCTCGATCTTGATACCTTCCAGAGGGGCTTGGGGATCCCCAAATTTGACAAACCAGTCGTGGTCACCCGGTCAGATGCCTTGGCCCAATTCACTCAGTTGGAGGAAGCAGCCCGTATATACATGAACAATCATTGGCTAAAGACCCCGAAGAGGGATCCCAGGAGGATGAAGCTGGAAATCCCTAGGGCCGAATTTAAAGAAAGCATCCAAATGGGGATGATAGCCTTATGCCGGGTCTTTGGACAACAACATGCCCGGGATTTCTCCAGGTGGATGTACTACTTTTTGCTAGGTATCAGCATGGGCGAGGAGTATTTTGACTAGGCTGCCATAATCTCCAACCATGTGGACTCCCAATTCCTCCAACTGGCCAAGAAGAAGTTTTATATGACTTCTTATGTCCTCTGGGCCCTGGCGTAACAACGACCCCATACCAACAGGTTACTTACAGAGGGCGTTCTCAGGATCGGCCCAGGACAGAAGGCCCCTTGGGATCACTTCCCACAAATACAATGGGAGGCCAGCTTCCCCAGTTTTTGCCAGGTAAATGATGCCTTCGTTTACTACCACCTGCTCACACCCACCCGGGATGTAGGATACTTCCTGTCCACAGAGGCAATGAATTTGGTCCAAAGTTACGGACATTATTATATATAATTTCAACAACATACTTATATCAAGGTTACCGACTTCTTCGGGAAGCCCTACTTGTTTCCCAAACATTGCGGGGACAAGATAATCCTCCTAGAATATTGCAGGCAAATGATGGAGCTGCACGCCTTCTTCGCCTTGAAGAAGGTAACAAATATTCCATTCCCAATCACTTGCGAGAATTATTCATGCAATTTGGCCGCCGCCAAAGAGGCGGATAATGAGCTTAAGAGCTATAGCTTGGCAGAATTTTACTTAGCGCGGAAACATTTTGATCCGTATGGCAAGATCACCGTAGCGCTTCCCTGGGCATCAGAGCCCCACCAATATCATATGGAGGATTTTTGGGAAGACTGCCAGGATGACGTGGACGTCTGGGGGTGGCATTTTGTCAGGATGATCGCAGGGATGATGGAGAGATTGAAGCTCTGGAGATTCCCAGAGGACTTTTCAAATACTGGCTCCATGGTCGATCCCTAGTACAAGGAAAAGGGGATCGATAAATTGGCCCTTCCACTAGTGAACTGGGATGTGCAGGAAGGGCCCACAATTGAAGAGTTCACTCGTAACATACCTGAACGTAGCCACCTCTACTTCAAAAAGGTGTTCCTTGGAAGCGTCCACCGGGCGGCCCAGCCGGTACCAAAGTTAACTCTGGGGGCCAGGACTTCCTCACAAAGAGTATATAAAGGAAAAGGGGTAGACACAACTCCCACTGTGCAGGAAGTCCCTATTAAAGAGAAAATAAGGCAATCGGTAGCAATCTCCCAGCTTATGGTCGGGCCAATTCATCCTCCATCCTCCCCTTCACTAGCAGCCTTGATGGTTAAGGCAACAGGGGTGGATCCGGCGGAGCAAGCAGCAGTAAGGGATGCGGGCCCACCCTTGATTACCGGGAGAAGGAGGCTTGACCTGAAGCCCAAGAAGGAGCCAGAGTTGGGGATGCCCCAGACCCCACAAGTTGAGATCCTTTCTTCCGACTCCCCAAAGCCAGAAAAGGAAATAGAACCTACCGATGTCCCAGCCAACCCTCCTCCACAGGATGAGTTTGATGACATTTTTGCAACTGACGAGTTTAGTAATCTTCAGGGGAATATCGAGCAAACAGAGGTTAAAGTCCCAATAGAGGAGGAAGATGAGGAACAAAGACCTGCACAAGAGTAGGAGGAACAGATGGAAGAAGAGGAGGTAGAGTAGGAGATCGCTTCTGATGTTTTGGAGATGCAAGATACAGGGGTGGACCAACAAAAGCAGAGTGAACAAGCAGCATCCGCTGAGGGAACCAGACCTACAAGAGCAACCGTAACCTCAGCCACCACGTTCTAAGTGCCACTCCTCAGGGTGACCTTTGGGCAGGTAATAACCATGGCACAAATGCTAAATCTTGGCCCAGTACCTCCCCTATTACCAAAGGATATATCAAAAGAAGAAGAGATCCCAGCAACAGAGGCTGAAGAGTAAGAACAACAAGAGGAGGAAACCCTTAGGATAGTTGATGAAGGTCCAAACGAAGCTGAAGATACAAAGGACAAGGCCAAGGAAACAAACATCGCCGGGGGAAATGTTCTTGATGAAGCTCAAGATAAAGAGAAGGGGGTGGGTGAGACTCACACCACTGAGGAGGAACAACAATAGGACACAAGGAAGAACTGAAAGAATAGACTTTGGTGAACAAGCCACCCCTGTTGCCTTAGTGGTTAGTTGCAAGCAAGAAGAGAAAATCCCCGTCCACCCCTAGAGCTCACCTCTCCCTAGCCGAAATGATGGCTCAGGTCTAGGGCCCACCAAAGGCCAAGAAAGCCCAGACGGTTCATACTCTTTCAACTGAGCCAGGAGGAGAAACAATTGTCGTTGTTGCAACACCTCCCCCAGAGACCGATGAGGCAACTGTCGAGGTTGAAGATTATGATATCATAGAGATATCACTGGGAAAAAGAGGTAAATAGGGCAAAGTGAACTTGTTAAAAGAGGTGACCATCACCGTGGAGGCCCGATACGAAAAGGAGGCCAAAAGGCTCAAGGCGGAAAAGGAAAAGACAACAAACCTTATGGGATTGCTTACTGACCTAGCCAAGCCTATTAGTGCCATTCCTCTGGAGGCCTCCACATCTGATGCGCCATTACCACAGAGCGACATTGACTCCCTACGAGCAATGAAGAAGAAGGCCCAAGCGGTCGATGAGTGGGTCGCTCTGCAAGTAGGAAACACCCGACGTTTCCTAGTATCCACCCTTCTAGATTTATATGTGGCTCGACACATTCTGCATCAGGAAAAAACTATCCTTAACATATGGGAGGGTGATGTGGAAAACTACGAGGCATGGAAGGTAGAACTAGAAGAACTCCTCAGCCTTGGGGAGGAAATGGTCTCTGAGTCTGGGATTCTAGGAGAAGAATCATTCAATTTTGTGAGAACCCAGCACTCCAGACTTGACCTCCCATTGGAGGTACTCAAGCAACTGGTAGGGGTTCTACACAATAAAGTCAACACAGTTCAGTATTCTTCAAATATGTACAAGGCATTTGTTACAAAGGTCTCTGGAGCTGACCCATTCAGCACTGATACATGCACTCTAGAGGAGTATGTTTTGGGTAAGTTCGATGAATTAATGGAGTCCAAATATCAATCCCTCGAGGGACTGGACGGGACTCAAATTATAGGGCTAACTCGCATGATCATTAGTGGCCATGACGTAGCAAAAATGGCTGATGAGTTCAAGAATAATGTTCTGGAGCTAGGGGAACAAATTGAGGTGGCTAAGTATCGGCGGTCCAGCCTCAAAGAAATTGATGAGGATAGAATCTCCTGCCTTCTCCAAACCTTCAATGATAATAAGCAACAATAAAGTTTCTCCGGAGGCTAGAGAAAACCCAAGCATTTTGTATCCTTTATTCTTTCAGAACGTAAGTTCTCGGATCCTGGAGTCCTAGATCCTAAATTTTGTATTCTTTCAAGTGATCCGTGTCCCAGTCCCTGAGGCCGACTGGTCACTTTCAGAAGCGGTTAATAAAGACTATTAGAGGGTAGTTGGCTACATCAAGGAACGTCGGATCAACAGTTAGTTTTTTGACAGATGGTCTTCTCAAGGTGCCACTTTGGATGTACACCTGGCACATTAGAAATAGGGCGCCACATTTCCCATTTATGTGGCATGTAGCCTTGATCCCTGGGGATCAAATTTCTTCCTCCTCTTTCCTGGCTCTCTTCTCGAGGCCGATTCTTCCACTCTACCTTCTTGTCTTATTCTTCTGACATGTCAGGCCTATTCCGTCTCAAGGTCTTTTGTAGGGTGGCGTAGGTAGTACCGGCCCCCAGATATTATATTTTATTATAGTGTAATGTAAAATAGGGTTAGGGTTAGGGTTAGATGAAAATGTGTATAAATAGTAAGCTCAACGCTTTTCCAAGGGCTGGCGAAATTGATGATTTTGCTGTCCATAGTAATAGAAAAGTGGTATTTTTATTTCAGTTACAGAGCTCAATGCTCCATTGTTTAAGCTTTCAATAGTTAGATGCTCCCTTGGAGCCACCATTGTATCACGCACCAGTGCTTGCTGGAAGAAATATTAATGAAGAAGGGAGAGTTCTTGCAATGATATTGTGGGCATTCGATCTTCTGAGTTAATGGTATTTTATGTTTTATGTTCTTCATGTCTTCTACTCTGATATTTTAAGTAGCTTAACAACCTCCTTTCCCTTGCTACTGATCAAATATGGATTAATGGTTGTGTATTTCTTTGGTATTTAGTATAGTATATTAGAGCATTATTGATGTATGGGATGTTTAAACATAACTATAAGTAGATGAGACATTTCTAACCCTACAGGATCTTTTCAGTTTATTTTCTAAGTGTAGAATGCTTGGAGAAACCTCACCTTCCTGAATCCCTGGAGAGAATGAGTTGAAGAAACCAGCTATCCCCCTTGAAAACAATCACTTCTCCCAACCGAGCCCCGCACCCTCGAGACCCGACACCCAGGTGCTTGGAGGCCCAGGGAGTCTCACTTGCCTGGATAACCTTTGCAGGCGAAGTTCGCCAGTACACCAGTACCCGGTGACAACTTATGACTGTTGGTGGACATGGTCAAGAAAACCCTGTCAATATAAATTGGTGCTAGAAGGAGGGCATGAACTCATCCCCCTGTCAAGATTCTGATTTTACACCTCGCAAAGGTTCTGCAAGCTATAGTTTTAGGAATCAAGCCTTCAGTGGGATTGGGTCTTTCTCCCCAGCAAAATTTGAGAGAATCCTTAGGTCAGCCCCAAACCCCAAAAGGTTTGTTGAACTCGAGCCTCCTACTCGAAAGAAACAGACCCCAAAAACCACACCAGTCACTATTGTCTGGGGGTCTAGCATACCTCAGAATACCCAAACTTCTCAGACAATCTCAGGATCCAGCGCTCAAACTACTCAAAATCCAGTTCCCCCAATGGCTGCATATTTGGGTAACACCGGGTCCCTAATGGGAACTTTTTCGGGCGCAATCAATGACTTACCCTCACACCCAGAGAATATTTTCCCATGATATGAGCACCTAGGATCACAAACCGTAGAGGAGCACTTATAGGCATACAAGGATGCCATGAACCGTCACTGGATCTAGCATGAAGATGTTGTGACCCAAATGTTTCCATTGTCCTTAGGGCAGGGTGAGTTAAACTGGTACCTTAACCTTCCCGCCAACTCCATTAACAGTTGGTAGCACATGGAGGATGCCTTCTTGGTTGCCTTTCATGTACATGTGGACCCATCCTCGTCCCATAGCCAATTCATCTCCATTAGGAAGGAACCCAATGAACCTCTTGCAGCATTCAACCATTAGTTCTAGCGCGCCTTGAAGCGGAGCACGGGCCCTTTCATACCATCCCTGGAAGTAACCATACAGACTTATCTTAACATGATGGACCCCTTCGTTGCCACCCTCCTTTGGAGAACAACCGCCGCGGGTGACCGAGATACTTTGGCGAAGGTTTACAATCTAGCCTTAGAATTATCCCATGGTCTCAACAAATCCCCGAGCGAGATTGGGCAGAGCACACCCTTCAACATGATCCCCGACGGAATAGCGTATGTCAGGGGGTATAACCTCAATCTGGCAATGGGTGCCCCCGCGATGGCAATGAATCCACCACCACCGCCGATAGACCAGCAGGCCCGGTACATTTATCCCTCATAGACTCAAGCAATACTAGGTCTAGAAGCCTTCCCTTGGAATCAGTCGCAACAGACACAACCGCCCGGAGTGCCCTTCTTTTAGTCGTCCATGGCTGGAGGATTTCCGCCCTCGACTCCGGTGAATACTGCTGCCTTCCCGGGAAACCAATAACAACAACCGTCACACTGTGATGCAAACACTCAGTTGACCGCCGAGGTTGAGTCCCTCTGGCGAAAGTTGTCTACCCTGACTATGGACATGGGTTAGCTAAAGGCAGGGTCTTATGCACCCTAGAATTCTAATTCCCAGAGAGGGAATATCTTCTCCGACCAACAAAACAACAATGTCGGGGGAAGAAACTTCAACAACGGGCCTCGGCCCAATCAACAGCAGTGGAACAATAACGCGAACACCAGAGGTCCACCTCCGAACCAAAATTCTAACCAAAGTGGTGTTGGACCATCACATTTCACACCAGTCACAGACTTCTAACCCATGACTAATTGGTGTAGATTACACGACACGGGCTCGCACAATAAGGTGAATTGTGCCACACTGGAAAAGGTCATCATGATCTCCCAGCTAGACAGACAACAATCGGATGATGCTACTCCCCCAGAGCCTCCTGTGCAAGAGTCGACCCACAGTGCCTTCACCTATGAGACCATCTTCTTCGGGACTTCCAGGGAAGATGAAGAAGAATCCGAATTGCATGGATTCTTTGATGAATCTATCCCATCCTTTTGCGGCCAATGCCTTCACCAACCTGAGGACTCCATACAACACCCGAAGTTAGGCTGGTAAAGGACTAGCTTACACACCTATACCCCCTATCAAGGACACTCCTCCCCAGGATAATGCAACTGACCAGCCAGCTCCTCTAAAAGGTTCAAGCTCTAACCAAGCGAAAGACCTAGCCGAGGGAAGTCACCAATTCTCGGGAGGAAGATTCAACATTACAAAGGCGTTAGAGCACACCACCACCTCCATGACCTTGATGGAGGTTTTGCTAAAATGTCCCGAGCAGAAGAAGTCTCTTCTAAAGCTCTTGGGAAACCTAAAATTTGTCAGTCGCCCACCCAAGACTGTCTCATTTGAGGATGCCAACGCGGCTGTCTTTCAGAGAAATAATGAAGATCCTCCCTTCCTACTAGGTCTGAATATCCAAGGCAAAAACATACACAATTTCTCAGTAGACTCCGGAGCTTTGGGCAACATCATGCCCTTATCCATATGCCAGAAGCTCAGATTCCATCCCACCCCATCTAATGGCGCAGTGATCCAGCTAGATAAGACTACTATGAAAATGGTGGGATAATTGAAGAACATCCAGATACAAATTATCCAGGACCCTAGGATAGCCAGCATAATCAATGTCCAAGTGGTGGACATCCCAGAGACTTATGGGATGTTATTAAGTCAGAATTGGTCTAAGTCCTTGAACGGATACTTTTCAACTGACTTCTCCCACTTATGGCTCCCCTGGGAAGGAGAATCAAACAAGATCCGAGTTGAGAGTGAACCCCGGATGAAGCAAGCCCTTACCGAGGTCAGGAGGGTTAGCGAGGTCTTCTTCTCTGAGACTTCCCCCGGGGTGTACCGACCCTTTGAAATCCTAACATTTGATTTCACCCTCGGGGAGGATCCCATAGTTCTGCAGAGAACCCAGGACCTAGAAGAAAAGCTGAGAGTTGAGGTTGACTCTCAAGGTTCCACAGTGACCCCCGCTACACTCTTATCTGACACTTGGTGTCGGGCACACTATCAGAAACATTCAAAACTAGAGTGTGGACTCTGCCTTTCCATCGCTACCCGACACATCGACGCCTTCCAAAATAGAGAATGCATAACTGATTCCCCAGGGCCCAGTGTTCCTATTAGATGCACTCCTTTGGTACCATCTCCCTATAAATCCCAAATCCAAACTCCTCCAGAGGTAAACCCCACCCGCACGCCAACAGTTCGGGAGGAAGCTCCTCCCAAGTCTCCCAAGAATAAACTAAAGGCTACTCCCACTCCCCAGCTCCAGACTATGAATAGCAATTTGTGGACCCTTAAGTTCAATGGGTCCCAATCCAAACAAGGCTGCAGGGCCAAAGTAGAACTAACCAACCAACGAGGGAAATCCTTCCTCGCATTCTACAGACTGCAGTTCAACTACACAAACAATGTTACGGAGTACGAGGCTCTGGTCCTTGGACTCTTATTTGCGTTAAGGAAAGGAATCACCCGCCTTCGGGTCCTGGGTGATTCAGAGCTGGTTGTCAAACAGATCTGGAGTCAGTATACATGTCACGACAAGAGACTGGCCGCATACCGCAATCAGGCTTGGAGCCTTATCAAAGATTTTGACACTTTTGGCATTGATCTCATCCCCTAGTGGCGAAACTATGTCCCGGATGCCCTTGCCATTTCTTCTAGCACACTTGAGCCCATGGTCGGCTCGCAACTCTAGAGATTTTTAGTTGAGATGGTCCCCACCCCGTGCATTCCAGATAATGTCACCCACTTTCAGGTTTTTGAGGACGATCAACATATCCTAGCCTTCATGGTCAATGTTGGTGTCTTTGAAGACCAGGTAGTGGAGGAACGAGACCATGACGATACTGGGTAGGGTGACGAAGATGATGGGATCATGGACCTACCCACTAATACCATCCCGAAGGGGATGGTTACGATTAAATGAATCTTCGACTCGAACCCTCGGGCCTGAGAAAAGATGTCATCTTCCTCTGAGGGAGGAAAGTTTAAAAAGGTAAACATCGGCCAGCTCGGTGAAGAGAAGATGATACACATTGGCACCTCCTGTTCCCCTAAGGAGAAGGAGAAGATTCTCGTGGTTCTCCAAGAATACATAGACGTGATTGCATGGGGATATGAGGATTTGAAAATATACGACACATCCATTATGACTCATACTATCCCCCTGAAGCCTGATGCTAAGCCTTTTTCGGCAAAAACAACGACCGGTCAACCCATTAATCGAACCTCTGATTCATCGGGAGGTGGAGAAATTACTGTTAGCCCGGATAATCTTTCCAATCTGGCATACTACATGGGTTGCCAATCTGGTCCCTGTGAGAAAAAAGAGCGATGAAATTTGCCTTTGCGTGGATTTTCAAAACTTGAATAAGGCCTCCAAGAAAGATAATCACCCTCTCCCTTCGCTGGATGAGGTATTGCAGATAGTGAATGGATCCCAAATGATGTCGTTCTTGGATGGGTACTCCAGATATAACCAGGTCATGGTTAAGTATGAAGATAGAGAGAAAATAGCATTTACCACCAAGTGGGGAATGTTTGCATATAGAAGGATGCCCTTTGGTTTGATTAACGTAGGGGCCACATTTCAAAAGACCATGGACATTGCATTTGAGGGCCTTGGGAATAAGTGCATAATCATCTACATGGATGATTTGACCATCTTTTCCCAGGACAGGCGTGACCATTCCACCCATCTCGCTCAGATCTACGAGAGGTGTCATCAGTATGGAATATCCCTCAACCCCAAGAAGTGCATATTCGGGGTCACTGAAGGGACATTTCTTGGGCATATCGTCTTTGAGAAGGGCATATCCATTGACCCTGAGAGAGTTGAAGCGCTGCTAAACTTACAGATGCCCGACAGTAAGAAAGAGATGCGGTCTTTCTTCGAAAAGATCAACTTTGTCTGGCAGTTCATCACTGGGTTCGCCAAAATAGTTAAACCACTCAATGAAATGATGAAAAAGGATACTAAGGTTGAGTGGAGTCCTGAAGAAAAGCGGGCATTCACCCAGATCAAATAGACAATAACGGAAGCACCTGTCCTGGCTAGTCCAGACTACTCCCTTCCGTTTTATATTTACTCCTTTGCTTCACCGCATTCTGTCGCGGCAGTGTTGACTCAAAAGGTTGAAGGGGAAGAATGACCAATAGCTTTCATGAGCTCCCCCTTCAAGAACGTTGAAGTCTGATATTCATCGCTAGAAAAGAAGGCCTTTTCTCTTGTTCTCACCATGAAGAAATTCTGACATTACATTCTCCGGAGCAAGGTGTATGCTATCATCCCGGACCAAGCCGTGAAGTCTCTGCTAATGCAGAGCGAGTTGGGCGAAAGATGGGGGAAATGGATGGCCATCCTCCAAGAATATGATTTAGAAATGCAGCCCATGAAGATAGTCTGAGGTCAGGGACTGAGTCAAGCGATGGCAGAAGAGACTCCCCGCATAGAATGCCAAACTTACATGGTGGAGTCCATCACTCGAGACCCGTGGTATACCGATCTGGTATATTTGCTATTGAATAAAAAATGCTCGGAGGGGTTACCTCCCAATAAATGATGTGCCCTACGAATGAAAAGTGCTCACTTTATGATCAAAAACTTTGCGCTTTACCACAGGAACTATGAGGGAGTGTACCTCCGGTGCATCAATAGAGACCAAGCTACGAAGATGATTGATGAATTTCACGGGAAGTTTGGAATTGGGCACGGCTCAGCTGATGCCACCACCCATTAGATCCTTCGGGCCGAGTACTATTGGCCCTGTATATTTAAAGATGTTTACACTCACGTTCGGAGGTGCCACACTTGCCAAACCGCGGCGCATCGTGAGTGTAACCCGGCTATGTCTTTGTAACCAGTTTTTGAGGCTAGGCCCTTCGCCCAATGGGCATTTGACTTCATTAGGTAAATCAACCCCAACTCGTCTGCCAACCACCGGTACATCCTTAGCACTACCAATTACTGCACTTGGTGGTCCGAAGCTATACCTTGCAAAAATAACACGGTGGACGTACTTATCAAATTCCTAGAAGAGAACATCATCACGAGGTTTGGGATGCCCTTTGCTTTGGTATGTGACAATGGTCTGACATTTTCTTTGGTGCAATTACTCGAGTGGACCTACAATCGAAAGATCACTCTGAAGTTTTTCAGCAACTATTACCCACATGGGAACGGTGTTGCTGAATCTACGAATAAAAATCTACTTGAAGTGATCAAACACCTGCTAAAATAGAATCCCTGGGATTGGCATCAAAACTTGAAATTTACCCTCTAGGCAGATCGCATTCAAATCAAGGCCGCCCTAGGAACGTCCCCATTCCATCTGGTTTATGGCCAGAACCCTGTGTTCCCAATCAACTTACAGATCCCAGTTTTGCAGTTTATGCAGGAATTCAGCAACCGGGATAACATCATGGAGGTTCAGCTCCTAAATCTGGTGTGGATGGAAGAATAGCGAGACACAGCCCTTGAACATTTCGTGTGTCATCAAGCAGTGGTAAAATGATGGTTTGACCGTAGAGCCCAATACAAGGCTTTTCAAATTTCAGACTTGGTCATGTTGTGGGAAAAGGCCCGAGAAAAGAAAGGCAAGCACACCAAATTCCAATGGCTCTGGCTCGGACCATATTTGATCTCAGAAATCTACGGGGCAAATGCCTACCACCTTAACACCATGACTGGGGAACTTGTCCTGTTACTCGTTAATGGACAGTTTCTCAAACATTATTTCGAATGAGGTGGGTTTGTCCAAAATTGTATTTTTATGTAAAGCCCTTCGCTTGTAAATATTTCTTTCCTGGTGCCTTGTTGGGAGGTACCGTGCCTTGTAAATAGCCTTGTTGGCTGCCCTCTGGGGTAGTCCTCTTTTGGTGGTTTTTTTTTTTTCTTCTGGTTTTCAAAACGGGTCCTGGCATTTTGTTCTCTCTTGTGGGGATTGGAATGCTTCGCATAAATTCTGGTCTCTGGGATGATGTTTGTAGCATGGTGAACTTAAGAATCTGTCTTTAACATAGTGGAATTGGTCTGGTCTCTAGAGCTATTTTATAGGCTTGGTGGTACATTTTGAGCAATCTCCACCGGGTTTATTTCTGGAAGTCTTGCAATCAGTGAAATAAAAATGAGGAACAAGTAATCAGACACACCGAGGGTAGATTGGTTGTACTAGTTGGTTGACCAAAGTCTAAACTTTTAAAGAATTCTTTCTGGGTCTGGAGTTGTATCCCCTACTCAACATATGAAATAGGTGGAAGGGTGAAATAAGTACCGCCATTAAAAGTATCTAAGCTTAAGCTTAATGGTGAAAGAAGTACCGCCCTCCCACCCACAAATAAAACAACAAGAAAAGGGAAGTGGGACGAAGCTCCGGTCTCTAGAAGAAGTGAGCAAATCTGATGGCTTTGTGGTTTGATGTAATTAGTGCCTCTTCTCTACTCCTCCTAGAGGTCATCAGCTTAATTTCCTTCTAAAGAACACACTCCACCACTGATGAAAAGATTATGGACTAGATCCCGAGTGGCCAGATTTTCTCAGACATGTTACTCTTTGCCTGTAAGATATTTTGAGCAATGACTTGTTCTAGTTTTTGCTAACCAGAGATTCTGTAGTTCTCAAATGCATCAAGGCATTTACCCCAGATAGTCACCATTTTTTATGCCCTGCATCCCCGTCCCTACATTTTGTGTGCAAAATATTGTGTCCCCCTTTTTATTTTTTTGCTTTTGGCTCTTGCCTTGTCTTTTTCTTTGTTTCCTTTGTTTTCCTTCTTCGGGGTTTCCTTCCTCGTAGTTTTGCTTTGTTTTGTTGGTCTCTTGTGCCTCCGAGACATCGGTCCTGGAGTTGGTCATCCTTGGTCGAGAGCTGGATTCTAGACTCTGGGATTTTTCACCGCGATTTCTTCTTCCCGTAAGATGGTATCGTCACATCGAATCCCCGGGCCCAGAGTCCAGAGGTCTGTCTGTCCTGAGTTTGCGGATGGAAAGGTGGCTTGGTTTTTAGCGTAGGTATAAATAGAAGTTACTTGTCATTTTCACATTTACCACGATTAAACACTTAAGCAATCAGAGCGATTTCAGAGCGATTTGCAGCAATTTAGCGATAATCCAGTGCTAATCATTTTGAGCATTTCCGAGCGATTGTGAGCGGTTGGTGGTGGTGATTTGTGATCATTTGACAGTTGAAGCTATTGCAAAGCTTTCGCGGAGGTTTCCTTTCCTCTCCTTTCTGTGTTTTCAGGTTGGTGCCTCCTCTCCCTTTGGCTTTCTTTCTTTCTGGTTTTGTGGGCCTTGGGTTGCTTTTGCCTTTTTATTTGTTTGTCTTTCGTTTCTTTCTGGTTTGCCGCCCGTTGGTGGGTCGGCTTTGCCAGAGGGTTGTCCGCCCTCTGTGCAGGTGTAATGTAGTCTGTATATAGTGTAGGAAGTTGTAAATATTTTGTGCTTTGTCTGGTTTCCCATAAGTGTTTTCTCTGCGATGTATATATGTGTAAATTTAGTGTATATTTGTTGTATATCCCTCTAGTCTACGTGTATATATCCTTCAGCTCTGATGTATATTCTATGTGTGTTCTATCAGGTAGCCTAGCAAGCTTTCCGTGCTACCTATGTTGTTGGTTTTTGTCTGCGAGTTCGTTCTGTGTAGAATACCACCTATTTGAAACTCGGCTCTCAGCCGGTTTCAAACAGGTAGTTTTCCCTCTCCTCCATAAACTAGCCTGACCTTCATTTATGACCCATGCGCGCATTTAAATCTGCCCAAGTGGCCTTCACTTTTCAGGCATTCAGATAGTTGGCTCCGTCGTCATCACCATAACTCTCATTTATTACTCACCCATGTGGCGCCCACGTGTATTTGACGGCCCACTTTTTGTAAACCTCTACCAACGGTTACTTCCCCGGGCTCAGGGTCTCTTGCCATCACCCATCCCGTGTCCTTCTTACTAAGTGTGATAGAATTCCCAGACCCAGATGGTTAATTAAATTCCTAACTTTGCAATATGTATATGTATGCTTTCCAAAGTTTTTTTTTGAATGAAGCTAACTTTTTCAGGGGAAGAAAACGCCATGATGGTAAGATCTCCAGACCCCGAGGTATATGTTTATTAATGGGCTCTGACGGTTGCCTTTCCTTGCAGGTTCCCGGAGCAGCAAAGTTTGCAAAAATGTCTGAAGCTTCCGCATCCTCACCACCTGGAAGTCCAAAACTACCCTCCACGGCAAGCACCAGGGCAGCAGTCAGATCTAAGATGGAAAAGGCCATGGAGAAATTGCCTATAAGCCTAAAATATGTGAAGGACAGAGTCATTGCGGGCTCAAAGATTGAGTCCAAATTCCAATTCATCACCGACACCAGCATCGGAACATGGCCATAAATGCAGGCCTTGGTTAAAGTTAAGTACATTCAGCGACAGGCCGAAGATTCTCTGGCCATTCAAATTGGAAACTCTGGGATTCTCAAGGCGGCTTATTTCCCATGCTCTGTGCAGTCACCAGAGCTTATTCTCACACTTTCAGCACACTACAACGCATCTGTCCAGGTTGTTATGCTCGCAGCCCCAGAGCCAATAGGGTACCCTACTCCCTTGGTGTCCCTCAATCTTGATACCTTCCATAGGGGCTTAGGGATCCGCAAATTTGACAAACCAGCCGTGGTCACTCGGTTAGATGCCTTGGCCCAATTCACTCAGTTGGATGACCCAATTCACTCAGTTGGAGGAAGCGGCCTGTATATACATGAAAAATCATTGGCTAAAGACCCCAAAGAGGGATCCCAGGAGGATGAAGCTGGAAATCCCCAGGGCCGAATTCAAAGAAAGCATCCAAATGGGGATGATAGCCTTATGCCAGGTCTTTGGACAACAACATGCCTGGGAGTTCTCTGGATGGATGTACTACTTTTTGCTAGGTATCAGCACGGGCGAGGAGGCTGCCATAATCTCCAACCATGTGGACTCCCAATTCCTCCAACTGGCCAAGAAGAAGAAATTTTATATGACTTCTTATGTCCTCTGGGCCCTGGCGCAATAATGGCCCCATACCAATGGGTTACTTATAGAGGGCGTGCTTGGGATCGGCCCAAGACAGAAGGCCCCTTGGGATCACTTCCCACAAATACAATGGGAGGCTAGCTTCCCCAATTTTTGTCGGGTAAACGATGCCTTCGTTTACTACCATCTGCTCACACCCACCCGGGATGCAGGATACCGCCTGTCCACAGAGGCGATGAATTTGGTCTGAAGTTACTGATATTATTATCTAAAATTTCAACAACATACTTATATAAGGGTGACCGGCTTCTCCAGGAAGCCCTACTTGTTGCCCAAACATTGCGGGGACAAGATAATCCTCCTAGAATATTGTAGGCAAATGATGGAGCTGCACGCCTTCTTCGCCTTGAAGAAAGTAACAAATATTCCATTCCCAATCACTTACGAGAATTATTCATGTAGTTTGGCCACCGCTAAAGAGGCGGATAATGAGCTTAAGAGCTATAGCCTGGCAGAATTTTACTTAGCGCGGAAAGATTTTGATCCGCATGGCAAGATCGCAGTAGCGCTTCCCCGGGCATCGGAGCCCCACCAATATCATATGGAGGATTTTTGGGAAGACTGCCAAGACAACGTGGACGTTCGGGGGTGGCATTTTTTCAGGATAACCACAGGGATGATGGAGAGATTGAAGATCCAGAGATTCCCGGAGGACTTTTCAGATACCGGCTCCACGGTCAATCCCCAGTACAAGGAAAAGGGGATCGATAAATTGGCCCTTCCACCAGTGAACTGGGATGCGCAGGAAGGGCCCACAATTGAAGAGTTCACTCGCAACATAGTTGAACGCAACCACCTCTACTTCAAAAAGGTGTGCCTCGGAAGCGTTCATCGGGCGGCCCAGTCGGTACCAAAGTTAACTCTGGGGGCCGGGACTTCCTCACAAAGAGTAGATAAATGAAAATGGGTAGACACAACTCCCACTATGCAGGAAGTCCCTATTAAAGAGAAAATAAGGCAATCGGTAGCAGCCTCCCATCAAATGAAGGAGAAGCTAATCACATGGCTGGCTACCCCGGTGCTTATGGCCGGGCCAATTCGTCCTCTATCCTCCCCTTCACTAGCAACCTTAATGGTTAAGGCAATAGGGGTGTATCCGGTGAAGAAAGTAGCAGTAAGGGATGCGGGCCCACCCTTGATTACCCAGAGAAGGAGGAGGCTTGACCCAAAGCCCAAGAAGGAGCCAGAGTTGGGGATGCCCCAGACCCCACAAGTTGAGATCCTTTCTTCTGACTCCCCAGAGCCAGAAAAGGAAATAGAACCTGCCGATGTCCCAGCCAACCCTCCTCCGCAGGATGAGTTTGATGACATTTTTGCGACTGACGAGTTCGGTAATCTTCAGGGGGACATCGAACAAATGGAGGCTGAAGTCCCAACAGAGGAGGAAGCTGAGGAACAAAGACCTGCACAAGAGCAGGAGGAACATATGTTAGAAGAGGAGGTAGAGTAGGAGATCACTTCTGAGGTTCTGGAGATGCAAGAAACAGGGGTGGACCAACAAAAGCAGAGTGAACAAGTGGCATCCGCTGAGGGAACTAGACCTACGGGAGCAACTGTAACCTCAGCCGCCATGTTCCAAGTGCCACTCCCCGGGGTGACCTTTGGGCAGGTAATAACCGCGGCACAAACGCTAAATCTTTGCCCGTACCTCCCCTATTACCAAAGGATATATCAGAAGAAGAAGAGATCCCAACGACAGGCCGAAGAGCAAGAACAACAAGAGGAGGAAACCCCCAGGACAGTTGATGAAGGTCCAAACGAAGCTGAAGATGCAAAGGACAAGACCGAGGAAACAAACGTCACCGGGGGAAATGTTCCTGATGAAGCCCAAGATAAAGAGAAGGGGGTGGATGAGACTCACACCACTAAAGAGGAACAACAATAGGACACTAGGGAAGAACTGAAAGAACAGACTTTAGTGAACAAGCCACCCCTGCCACCTCAGTGGTTAGTTGAAAGCAAGAAGAGAAAATCCCCGTCCATCCCTAGAGCTCACCTCTCCCTAGCCAAAATGATGGCTTAGGTCTAGGGCCCACCAAAGGCCAAGAAAGCCCGGACGGTTCATACTCTTCAAACTGGGCCGAGAGGAGAAGCAATTACCGTTGTTGCAACACCTCCTCCAGAAACCGATGAGGCAACTGTCAAGGCCGAAGATTACGATATCACAGAGATATCACTAGAAAAAAGAGGTAAATAGGGCGAAGTGAACCTGTTAAAAGAGACGACCATCGCCGTGGAGGCCCGATACGAAAAGGAGGCCCAAAGGCTCAAGGAGAAAAAGGAAAAGACAGTGAACCTTATGGGATTGCTTACTGAGCTGGCCAGGCCTATTAGTGCCATTCCTTTGGAGGCCTCCATATCTAATGCACCATTACCGCAGAGCGACATTGACTCCTTGCGAGCAATGAAGAAGAAGGCCCAAGCGGTCGATGAGTGGGTCGCTCTACAAGTCAGAAACACCCAGCGTTTCCTAGTATCCACCCTTCCAGATTTATATGCGGCTCAACACATTCTGCATCAGGCGGAAACTATCCTTAACATATGGGAGGGTGATGTGGAAAACTACAAGGCATGGAAGGTAGAACTAGAAGAACTCCTCAGCCTTGGGGAGGAAATGGTCTCTGGGTCTGGGATTTTGGGAGAAGAATGATTCAATTTTGTGAGAACCCAGCACTCTAGACTTGACCTCACATTGGAGGCACTCGAGCAACTGGTAGGGGTTCTACATGATAAAGTCAACACAGTTCAGCATTCTTCAAATATGTACAAGGCATTTGTTACAAAGGTCTCTGGAGCTGACCCATTCAGCACTGATACATGCACTCCAGAGGAGTATGTTTTGGGTAAGTTTGATGAATTAATGGAGTCCAAATATCAATCCCTGGAGGGACTGGATGGGACTCAAATGACAGGGCTAACTCACATGATCCTTAGTGGCCATGACGTGGCAAAAATGGCCGATGAGTTCAAGAATAATGTTTCAGAGGTAGGGGAACAAATTGAGGCGGCTAAGTACCGGCGGTCCGGCCTCAAAGAAATTGATGAGGATGGAATCTCCTGCCTTCTCCAAACCTTCAATGACAATAAGCAACAATAAAGTTTCTCCGGAGGCCGGAGAAAACCCAAGCATTCTGTATCCTTTATTCTTTTAGAATGTAAGTTCCCGGATCTCGGAGTCCTAGATCCTAAATTTTGTATTCTTTCAAGTGATTCATGTCCCGGTCCCCGAGGCTGATCGGTCACTTTCAGAAGCGGTTAATAAAGACTATTAGAGGGTAGTTTTCTACATCGAGGAACGTCGGATCAACAGTTGATTTTCTGACAGATGGTCTTCTCGAGGTGCCGCTTTGGATGTACACCTGGCACATTAGAAATAGGGTGCCGCATTTCCCATTTATGAGGCATGTGGCCTCGATCCCTGGGGATCAGATTTCTTCGTCATCTCTCCTGGCTCTCTTCTTGAGGCCGATTCTTCCACTCTACCTTCTTGTCTTATTCTTCTGACATGTCAGGCCTATTCTGTCTCAAGGTCTTTTGTAGGGTGGCACAGGTAGTACCGGCCCCCGGATATTATATTTTATTGCAGTGTAATGTAAAATAGGGTTAGGGTTAGGGTTAGATGAAAATGTGTATAAATAGTAAGTTCGGCCCTTTTCCAAGGGTCGGCGAAATTGATGATTTTGCTATCCATAGTAATAGAAAAGTGGTATTTTCATTTCAGTTGTAGAGCTCAATGCTCCATTGTTTAAGATTTCAATAGTTAGATGCTCCCTTGGAGCCATCATTGTATCACGCACCAGTGCTTGCTGGAAGAAATATTAATGAAGAAGGGAGAGTTCTTGCAACGATATTGTTGGCATTTGATCTTCTGAGTTAATGGTATTTTATGTTTTATGTTCTTCATGTCTTCTGCTCTGATATTTTAAGTAGCTTAACGACCTCCTTTCCCTTGCTACTGATCAAATATGGACTGATGGTTGTGTATTTCTTTGGTATTTACTATAGTATATTAGAGCATTATTGATGTATGGGATGTTCAAACATAACTATAAGTAGATGAGACATTTCTAACCCTACAAGATCTTTTCATTTTATTTTCTAAGTGTAGAATGCTTGGAGAAACCTCACCTTCCTGAATCCCCGGAGAGAATGAGTTGAAGAAACCAGCTATCCCCCTCGAAAATAGTCACTTCTCCCAACCGAGCCCCGCACCGTCGAGACCCGACACCCAGGTGCTTGGAGGCCCGGGGAGTCTCACTTCCCCGGATAACCTTTGCAGGTGGAGTTGGCCGGTACCCGGTGACAACTTATGACTGTTGGCAGACCCGGTCAACAAAACCCCGTCAACAGGTTCATCTTCTTCCTTGAGAAATAAAGAGGTACACAATTGTTGCAGTTGTTTCAACTAAGACATGTTTTGCACCATATATGTTGATGTGTAATAACATATATATGCATGTCTTTGAGAGAGGATCCATTGACATGGGAAAGGAATCCTTTAATGATGTCTTTTGCATACATTCATTATCACCTAAGCTCCATTCTATTAATCAAATTATAAATTGGGGGACAAAGAAGAGTGTTGAGTTCACGTCAAATATTGTGTTCATTTAGGATTTTTAGAGGAGATATTATTGTAGTTGGGGAGGTAGATGATTGATCTAGATTGCACATCTTCTCACATTTTCTCATGATTTTGTTTTGATTCATATGCACATTTAGACATCTAGTTCCAGATAGTTTTGAGAATATATAGTTTGGTTATTTACCCTTCAAGCCCTTTTAACAAAAAAAGGTTATATAGATCTATGTCGATATTCTAGTCTCCTCCATCACTTTTCTATTTATACTAGTTTAGTGGTGCTACTTCCATGGCTTCAAACAGTTCTTTCTAGCATGACCATATACACAATCTTTCAGAGATAGCTCCTTGGAATGATCACTTGATAATTTTGTAAGTTTGTTTTGTAAGTCCCTTCTTATATATTTGGAAGATAATCGTAAGGACATTCATATCATTTTTATGGTAGTTTTACCATTCCAATTATCTCATATTCATCTTGGATCTTGCTCTACATTAATTTCCAAAGGATTAGATGAGACTACATGG
This sequence comes from Thuja plicata, assembly GCA_018584345.1. Taxonomy (NCBI): domain Eukaryota; kingdom Viridiplantae; phylum Streptophyta; class Pinopsida; order Cupressales; family Cupressaceae; genus Thuja; species Thuja plicata. The sequence goes on from MU225043.1 coordinate 527,491, forward strand.
TAGGTTTTAAAGACGTTTTTTAGGCGTTTCTTTGAAATTAGATCTTGAAAGGTCATCCAACATTGATTTGGAACAAGGTAGATTGGAGCATTCATTCTTGGCCACAAACTTAGCAAAGAGCACAATGTGGTGGCTAGTCAAATTAGTTTTCTCAAGTCTATCTTCACATATAATTTTGCATATTTGGCTAATTCTTCATCTTTTTGTTACAAAGGAGTTGTGTATATACTCTCCAGGAGTATCCCCTATCTCTTTGAGAATCTCCTTTGATCATAATTCATAGGGTAGTTTATATATATGGATCCATCATGAAATTTCCTTCATGTTAGCTTCAACATTCATATTAGAAACAAAGATCTTGGAATTTTTTGCCTTTGAACTAGATTCATTTCCCTTGATCTAGAAATCCAAACCTACTTCCTCTAATATCCAACCTAATTTCTTACTATATATTATCACATCTTGTTAGTGCCTTTCAAAACCTTTTGATTATTCTCATTTGGATTAGAAGATATTCTTGCTAGATTGCCACTTCTTTAGCTCCTACTTTGCTTTCCAGTCCCCTCCTTTAATTGAGCCCCTTTGTCACTATTTCTTTCTCATCCATGTCACCTTTTGCCATTTTTACATCAATTTTATTACACATTTATAGTTTTTAAAATATTGCTAAAATCAACATATGTTTACTTTAACATGTAAACTTACAAACATATGTGACAAAAATTTTTAAAAACCAAATGAAAATGTGAGATTGACAATAATATGTGATGATATAAGTTAATGGCACATTTGATAAGGTAGATTATATTAATTTATTTATAATTATCAATGATCTAAATATTTGTGCTTTATAATATTGAATGTTATAAGTTGATGTTACCTTAAAGTTTAAAATGATAGGAACTATAAAAAATAACTTTTTAAAAGCTAATCTAGAAATAAATTTAATATTTAACAAATATTTATAATAAAGAAATAATGTTTATTAAGTCCAAATTATTTATAATCAAACATAAGAATATAAATATTATTTTCACCCACTCGCTTTATATTACAAGAAGCTCCCAACTATGCACAAAGCCCCTTAGGTATCAAACCATAAAATATCAAACCCCAACATGAACATCATCTTCTTCCCAAGCCCACGCAATATCCTTCAAACCGGGCCTCAAATCTTGGCTGCAAAACTTATTATATTCCAGCGTGTCACCCCCGGCCTTCTTTACCTCCACAAGGCACAACGAAGGTGCCACCTCAAACACCTCGGCTGTTATTGCCAGCTGTCCCTTCCGCCCTTGCTCCGACCCCTGCATTTTCACCTTCCCTTCCTTTCTCTTCACCCGAAAGTTCAACAGCGTGGCAATCTCTTCCAGCCTGGACACTATGCTGGACGCTGACTGTTTCGACGTGAAACGCGACTCGCGCTTTGCAGCCTTATCAACAAACAGACCCGAAAGGTCTAACCCACCGGAAAGCGCTATAATGTCGAAAGCGTTGAGACACGTCGGCTTGGACTCCAACGCGGATTCCACGTCATCAATATTCCTGTCCATGTCATCTGATATGACCTGCGCAGTCTCGTATTTCAAGTCCTTTCTAAACCACGCGCTCTCCGTGAGCTGCGGGATGCTGACGCGTGTACGCGGATCCGGAATAAGAATATTCGATACGATTCTCCTGACGTCACGCGAGATCCAGGCTGGAAATTTGTACTCGGCTTTGTATATTTTTTTATAGAGCAATATCAGGTTGGCATCGTGGAATGGCAGGTAACCCGCGAGAAGAACGAATAGGATGACGCCACATGACCAAATGTCCGCCTTGGCACCATCGTAGCCTTTTCGGAGGATCACTTCGGGTGCCACGTAGGCAGGGGTGCCACATGTCGTGTGTAGAAGCCCGTCCTGACGGAGCTGATCTGGCAACGCGCTGAGGCCGAAGTCGGAGACTTTGAGATTGCCGTTCTCGTCAACTAACAGATTCTCAGGCTTGAGATCGCGGTGGTAGACCCCACGGCTGTGGCAGAAATCGACGGCGCTGATCAACTGTTGGAAATACTTGCGTGCCACGTCCTCCCTGAGCTTTTTCCCTCTGGACACCTTGTGGAACAGCTCACCTCCCTTGACGTACTCCATGACAAAGTAAATCTTTGCCTTGCTGGCCATCACCTCGTACAGCTGGACAATGTTCGGGTGACGGACCAATCGCATGATAGAGATTTCTCGCTTAATCTGCTCCATCATCCCGACACGTGTAATGCTCTCCTTGTCCATCACTTTCACTGCCACGGTGTCACCGGTCTTGAGGTTCTTCGCGCAGTACACCTTGGCAAAGTTCCCCTGCCCGAGGAGACGCCCCATCTTGTACTTCCCCAGCAGAATATTCTCCTTCAGATTCCCTTTCTTCATCTTCTCCATTTTGTACCAAAACAGAGATCGCGAGTTCGAATCCCTCAACCGTCCCCGCGATCTAAGAGATCGCGAGTTCGAGTCTCACCACGGCTGCTCAGTTCACGCGGAACTGCTGCTCTCAGCGTTGTGAAGCTTCTTCTACTGCAGTTTTCTTCAATAATAATGGCGAAATGACCTGTGAACAATGTACAGGCCGACCGGTCCGGTGCCGTTAAGCACATCTTGCAGCGTTCGACGCCAGGCTACGTACAGAAGCCCTGCAGGCCGCAATAAATCAGCTCTCGCAATTTTATCTCTGTGCTATTTTGATGACGGATCCAAAATATTCATAGAAAAGCTCACACAATTTGATGTCGGATCCAAAATATTGATGCAAAACTTATACAATTATATGTCGGATTCAAAATATTGATGCAAAAATTCAGAAATGACAGGATCAAAATTATGGATCGTTAAGAATCTGATATTATTAATAAATCAGCAGTCTCGCAAAGCAATAAATTTAAAACCCTTGAAACCCTAATCAACAGAGTCAGACAGCAATAAATTTTAAATCTTTGAAACCCTAACCCAAATTAAGCACAGATCAGAACCAGGAAATCAGTACTTACTGCGTCTATATGATCCGAACCGGCACTGGACACTTTCCATCACAGGCTTTTATAGCTGCTGAGAACCTGTCGCTGTCTGCCACGTGGCGTGCAGATCCGTCAAATATTGTTGCAGATAAGCGCGTGGAAATTACTTTCAGCGATATTGTTTTAAAACTAATTGTGTAAGGGGGAGGTTGTTAGGGGGTCCATTATTCACCACACAAACAACGTAGAATCGTCTAGAATGGTCACGTGTATAATACGTGGCAATTGGTTGCATCAGGAGGCCATATTTTTCCTTCACGCTAAGAGCGTGTTCACTCGGTGTGCCTTCCATTTGTTATCGATGCGGGGAAGGTATTTTAAGTGGATGAGAACATTTTTGTTTAGTCGTATGGTCATGAGTTTTTGTAGTGTGCCAAATTGCTTTTCCTCAACACGTGCTATGTATTTTATGGTGTGTCACTGCCAACTTTTGTGCACAACTCCTGACAATTGCCTTCTTCTCACAACTTTTACAAGATGTGCGGGAAAGTTGAATGTGACCCAAAAAGAAGTGGGAATTCTTTAAAATCAACATCTACATATGTCCTACATAAGCTTCGATCTTTCATTCTTCTCATATAGCTAGCTATATTTTTATTTTCAGTTCTCTTATTGATAAGACATGATATTTTCATGATTTATAGTTGTAGTTTTATATCATTTTCATTTTCAGAGTTGTGGTAGTTATTTCATACCCAAAAAAACATGAGTTATTATTGCCACTCTTTGCTCAGCTATTATCGTTTATGGAGCCTAACCCAAATGCCTCATTCACTATAATAATAATAATTTTTTAAAATGTTATATTCATTGTATTTTAATTTTTAATTAATTAATATTCAATTTTAATTAACTAATAATTATAATAAGTGAGATATTTTGGGTGTTGCATATACGTTGTCTCTGCTCACCTAAATTCCTTATTATTAACTTTAAAGAAACTAAAAAAATGGTAATTAACATCTCATTAATATATTTCACATGTGTCAATAGCCACCCACTTGTATTCCTAGTAGTCAAAAATTGTAAACTTTAATTGGACAAGTTGTGCAACTTTATTGTACCCATAGTGCATGAGCATTGAGGCATTTGTGCATAAGTATTGGTAAAAACCTTTATAAGAGGAAAATGAATTGGTTCTTAGAAGAATATGTATTGGATTAGTTATGCAAATTTTTGAGGTGGTTGTAATGCATGGATATCAAGGCATATTTAAGTAGGTATCAGCCGACGCTTCTGAATGAACACTTTTTGACCCTCATATATATAGTGAATCCCATAGTGTTCATCTTGACTACCTAGAAACTAACACGATAGCTACAAGCAGTTAAATCGTATATGAAGGCATTAAAAAAATTTGTCAAAATCTGATGTACCATTAGAAGCTTTAGAGTGCATGAAGTTAACTATAACAACACTAGTACCCTTCCCTTAAAAGATTCTTTATTGAGGGAGATTGTATTAGTGTATCTATATTCTCAAAGGAAGAGAGGGGATGCAAGAGGAACATGAATGCAATTTTGTAGACAACAAAAGTGCATACTCTTGGACATTATTTTGTAGGGGATGTTTTAAATTACATTTTTTTAATGTATTTGTTGATCCTAACATTATAAGTAATATTGTTAAATACAATTAATTAGATGTTTTTAATGCACAATAATGATATGCAATTAGTTGTTTATGGTATATTTGCTGATCTTAATATCATATTTAGTATTTTGTTATGTCATATCATTTGGTTCAAAATAATTTTAGTTTATATCTTATAATATTATCTATTTTGGATTAGATTGCACATGTGATTCTATATTAAATGAATAGAAGGAAAGATGTGGTGCCCCCATCTCGTCCTTTAATTTAATATTAACCGCTTACCACCTAACTCTTCTAGAATATGACATTTACCTAATGAAGATGCATCAAACCTTTACTTTTTAATGTGTAAACCTGACATTTAAATAAATAACCTTTGGTTAATCTTACAAAATCATAGAACACTTTTATCAACAAATTTTCCAAGATGCACAAAATTAATGTGATGAAAAAGTAGTACTTATCGCGAATCAACATCTAAATACACTTTATGCCTCATTTTCTCCAAAATATATGAGATATTCTTGTGATGTGTAAAATGTATATGTACAAACAACTACACACAACACTCAATAAGACATTGCATTAGTAGGTTAGCATAAAAATTCAATCAACTTGAAATAGTCAAACCTACTAAAATCATCCTATTGCTTCCTACATAGAAGATCCAAATAAATTACTCAAAATGTTCTCAAATTTAGCACTAATTTATTGTGAATTGACAATCATATGATGGAAGATTCAAGTAAAATGCCTAAATGCATCTAGAAATGATCTCAATTATGCTCCTAAATGCATGAATTGACAACAATTGCTATGAAAATGAACTAAATTATGCTAAATTGCTCTAGAATGATCTTAGCATTACTTAGTTACTCAAAATTCTCCTATTATGACAATGAGGCTAGAATAGCTGCATTTATAAATTTTCCATTGGAGGGAAAGTTGGAATTCAAATTTGAATTTGAATTCAATGGTTGTGATTCATCTATGAGGGATGATTGAGATTGAACTTTTGAGCGATCCATGTGATTGAAGCCCTTTTGTTGTTGACTTGACTTTGATACCACTTTAAGGGAATATACATTATGCAATTAATTAATTCACTTTAATTAATACTGTAGCCATGGGATTTTAGATTTAGATTTGATTTATTAGGCTAGAATTAATTACTAAATTAATACTTTTTGATAGATGATCATTGATGTTTGATTATTGATGAATTATGTAATTAAATTGATCTAATTCAATTACACAATTATGATTAACACTGAATTCGATGTCTTGATTAGGACCTAGGGCAATTCATTTGAGATCTAGGCCTCTGGTTAGACCAAACCAATTTTAGGTGATTACAATTCTCTAGTCCTACAAAAAGTTTAATATTTAATTTTTATCTCACTCTTTATTACAAATGATCTTATTGGTAAGAGACGTGATATTTTCATAATTATGATAGTGTAAGGTATTTCTAAGTTTAATTTTTCTTTTATTTTTAGCATTAATATAGATTACATGCTTTTAGATTATTTATTGAGATGAGGGCGATAGTATTGGTGTTGGACACTAAATTTTCAAGGGAAGGGAGTGAAGGGGCAAGTAACATGAAAGTAAATTCATAGACAATAAAAGTGCACTCTTACATATTATTTTGTGGAAGATTTATTAAAATTATAATCATGATATTTAATTAGATACTTTTGACATAGAATCGTTATATTTAATGATTTAGTAATCTTACATAGTCATTGAACACTTTTATCAACAAAGTTTCTAAGGTTTGGAGGAAAATTCAATGTGATTATGTGACCAAGTAGTAGTAGTTATCAGTGGTCAACATCTACATACACTTTATGCCTCATTTTCTATATTGCCTCTCCCATTTTCTTTTTTCATAACATCCTGATGGATGTGGCTTCAAGATTATGTTGTGTTAGTGCCTTTGTGCTAATGAATGAGTTTTCTTGTGATGCCTTGTTTGGCTCAGGATGTTGTCTTGTTACTTTATGTGATTGGTTGAGTTTACCATGTGCTTGGTTGGATATTTTCTTATGTTGTATGATCATGTTAGACCCGTGAGAGGTTTGTACCTTCAGGGTGATCTAATTTATGTTGTTGCATTGAAAAGTTATTTATGCCCTTATGTCTGGCTGTGAGAACCATTGTGATGTGGCTTGTTGCTTACCTGATTCAGAATGTCAAACTTTCTGTGTTTTGTGTGTTAGTAATAATTGAGAGAGGGGGTGAATCAGTGGCTTCAAAAATATTCCAATTAATTAACCTAAAAACTTAGTACCACAATATTAAGCCTCTAGTTATCTTCTGTCCTATAAGATGAATGCCTTAAATTATAATTATCAAATTACTACTGCTTGGAATGCTTTGTTAAACCTTATTCTTTATGTTTACCGAATAGTAGTCTGTTAATTTACCGAAAATAGTAAATTACTTAGAGTATACCGATCAATCCAGATTAGTTATGTGTAATGAAAAACACTAAAGTGATGACTCATAAACACATTGACACATGGATTTTTAACGTGGAAACCCTGTTAGGGGAAAACCCTCTTGGGACCAGTAACCCAAATTTTCACTCTTCTAAAGTGAGCTCGATGAAGAGCCAACCCTGTTAAAGGTTACAAAAATGCTGTTAGGTGTGACCTTGTTAGAGGATTTAAAAGTTTAGTCTGTCACTTGATATCGGGCATATCTATGCTACCTTCCTTGTCCAAACTCTTCTGGTTTGTCAAATGGTATCTGACATCTCATGCTATCTTCATGATCAAAATTTTTGATACTCCTTGGGATGTATCTCAATATAGAAAGAATCTTTAAATCTTGCTTGGTTAAGAGACTTTATGAATCAGTGCTTAAACTGAAATAGTATGATCTATGCACATATACAAATTATACTTGAAGATTTTCAGATCTATTGTAAGTTCGTAAAACTAATTTGATCAATATATCCCTTTTAATACCTTTGCTCCACTTTTTTCTTGCTCGGTGATGCTATGCTCTGTTGCTCGGTGTCCGCAGAAAACTTTAGCTCTTTCCTCATCTTGATTGATCAGGACTGTATGAAGTCGCTCTTCATCAATTTCTCTTTAGCATCCTCTTTTTCATTCAATCCCCTTTTTTCAAAATTAATTAAGTTGTCTCTTTATAAACATGATATCACCATTGTTAGGTTCTTGATTTTCTTGATCTTGGCATGATCCACAATCTTAGCCAATCAAATTTAAAGAAAAACTCATGTTTTATCTCACAGAGATCTTCTTGCCAACTAGACAAAACAACTTTAAATCCTTTACTTATCTCTGGCTTTATCTTGTTGATGAAAACAATGATAACTACCAGTTAAGTCCATATTTAGCTCTGCCAGCTAGATATTCTGTCATTTCTGATCTCAAGTTAATTTTGGTGTTTTAACTCTTTCATATCTTCGGTCATCACTTCAGTTTTCCTCGGGCTTCTCCATCGGTTTACACTATGATTCTAGTCGTCAGGTATGCTTGTGATTTTGTTCGTCGATATGCTCATCGGTGTTCTTGCTTAGGTATCACTGTGACTTGAATTTTGGTGATCTCTGTCCGTCGGGTTCCACTAGCTATCGGTGTTAGAAGTCACATAGTAAATGCTTGTCTTTTATACATTACTGAAAGCATAATTTTTTTCTCTCTGATTCTCTGAAGTCTTTGACACTTTGACTATAACTGATTAGATTGTATCAAGTTGACATCAATGACAGTACAATCCATTAACTGATTTAATGTCTTGCATTATCCTTCTGCATTTCAGTGATCAACTTGACATCTTCAAACATTCAATCAGTTACATGTCATCAATCTCTCCCTTTGGTATTGATGGAAATACACTACATTATCATACTATACTATTACTAATAAAATATGAAATATAACAGTTTCATCAATCTTTCCTATTGTAACTAAATTACAAATGTCTGGCTTTCGATAAGCTCAAATAGCTTAGATTTGTTTCTTGCAGAATGGTTGTCTTCAATCTTCAATCCCTTCACTGGATAGATGTAGCATCTAATGTCTCTGTTCTGATATGTGCTCTGCCTTGACTGTTCCTCTTCTTGATAATCTCTTTTTCCTTTGACAATAATCTATTTTCTTTGTATGAACTCTCTCCCTTTGTTACTTCTCTCCCTTAAATGGATATTTCATATGTAATCAATTTCTCTCCCTTTGAATATTGATTAACTCTTTCTTTTGATTCTCAGGAACTTCTTTTCATGAATAATGATATAATCTTTTCTGATCAATGAGATAATCTCTCCATTATGATAATGAAATAATATCTCCCTTTGACAACAATGCCAAACAAAAACTATTTTTTATATCATCTTCCATCCCTTTATGTAATATATTCCTTGAATTTCCCTATCCATCAACAATACAATGTCTCTGGTATTCGGTGCATACTTGTACCTTGTTATGTATAGATGTATCTGTGGCTGTTCATCATGGTGTTTGCATCAACAAGAATGATCTTTAGATTATGTGTAGGTTGATGCAGCCTCCTAGTCAGCTTACTGACTGATAGACAAGGGTTGGACCCCTAGTCTTTGTCTCAAGTACTCAAATGTATCTTTTGGTAATGGCTTGGTGAATATATCAGCTAATTGTTCCTTTGATTGAACATATTCTAGTATCACCTCCTTTTCTTGCACTTGTTCTCTTAGATAGTGATACTTGATAGCAATATGCTTAGTCTTAGCATGCATGACTAGATTCTTAGAAATGTTAATTGCACTGGTGTTATCACAATAGATAATTACTGGTTCAAGAATCTTCATATTCATACCTTCCAGCAATTGTTTGATCCATGCAATATTTGAGCAATTTGTAGCAATAGCTACATACTCTTCTTTTGCAGTAGACTGAGAGATGCATTCTTGCTTCTTGTTGATCCATGTGACAAGTCCGTAACCCATGAAGAATGCTCCTCCAGTTGTGATCTTTCGGTCATCAATGTTTCCAGCCCAATCAACATCTGTATAGACTTGTAGCTCAAATTTTCCTTCTCTTTTATACCATAAGCCATATTCCTCGATGTTCTTCAAATATCTTAGAATTCTCTTGATAGTAGTCATATGTGATTCTTTGGGATTAGCAGAGAATCTTGCAACTATTCCAAATGCATATGCTATATCTGGTCTGGTATGAACAACATACATTAGTTTTCCAATCATTGATCGATACAAGGTTTTATTTACCTCATTTGATTTGTCTTCTTTTGTCAGCTTACATCCGGTAGCCATAGGTGTTCTAACTAGTTTGGAATCTTCCATCTTGAATATCTCCATCACTTGATGTATTTGGACTGAGTGATATATATGCTTGCATCTTGTTGAAGAATCTGTAGACCAAGAAAGAATTTGATCTCCCCAAACATAGATATTTCAAATTCCTTGCTCATTTCATTAGCAAAGGATTTTCATAACAATTTATTTCCCCCAAAAATGATATCATCAACAAAAATTTCTGCAATTAGAATATTACCATCAGTATCTTCTTTTAAGTACAGATTGCTATTTGCACTTGTTCTAACAAATTTTATGCTAATGAGATAGGAGTGAAGTCTTTCATACTAGGCTCTAGGTGTTTTTTCAATCCATACAAGGATTTATGTAGTCTACATACCATATTTCTCTTGTCTGGATCAACAAACCCTTCTGGTTGTTCAATGTATACTTCTTTCAGTATTCCATTTAGGAATGCAGATTTGACTTCCATTTGGTATACCTTGACTCATTTGAATGCAACATAAGCAAGTAATATTCTAACTCCTAGTCTAGTAACAGGTGCAAAGGTTTCTACATAATCAATACCTTCTTCTTATTCATATCCCTTGCATACTAACCTTGCTTTGTTTCTTGTGACTTCTCCATTCTCATTCAACTTGTTTCTGAATATCCATTTGGTACCGATGACATTCTTGTCATCTGGTCTCGGTACTAGTGTCCATGTACTATTCTTCTCAATCTTTTCTATTTCTTCATTCATAGCACTAACCTATTCTTCATTCTCAAATGCAATATTAAAATATTTAGGCTCAAATTCACAAAGTAAACACCTAGTGTCTAGTGACTTACTTCTTGTTCTCATTCCAGCCTTCTTGCCTCCTATGATTTGATTATGTGGATGATGTCTTCTGACATACTTGGAAAGTTTCAGTTCAGCCATTTGTTCATCATTCTGATCATCTTCTTGACCTTCGTCCTGATCTCCATCGCTCAGAACATCATCTTGAGGATTTTCCTAATTTTTGATAATTACAGCCTGATGTTCAGGTGCAACATTTTGTTGCTTGGGAGTGATACATTGTTGCTCGGGTAGAGTGTTAGGTTTTGTATAAACAAACCTATTGTAGTCCTCTAGTTCTTTTCTTCTTTCCTTATCATTCTTTTCTACAAATTCATCTATTTTCACATTTGTACTTTCAATGATCTTGTTAGATGACTTGTTAAGGCATTTATAAGCCTCGCTTTTGGTTGAGTACCCTAGAAAGATACCTTCATCACTTTTGGAGTCAAGTTTTCATTTCTATCATCCTTCAAAATATAACATTGACTACCAAAGGTTCTGAAGTAACTTACATTGGGTGTATGACCATACCAAAGCTCATAGGGTGTCTTCTTTGTGTCTTTCTTCAATTGTACTTTGTTTTATGTGTAGACAGCAGTACTGACAACTTCCCTCCAGAAATTTTGAGTGATTCTTTTCTCAATCATCAATGTTTTTGCACAGTCAACAATTGATATGTTTCTCCTTTTAATAATTCCATTTTGCTGTGGTGTTATCAGTGTAAAAACCTATCTTTTAATTCCATGCTCATTGCAATAGTTAGTGAATTCATCTGAAGTAAATTCCCCTCCTCTATTCGACCTTAAGAATTTCAATTTCTTTTCACTTTGTTTTTCTACCATAGCCTTATACCATTTAAACATCTTAAATGCTTCTGATTTATGTTTTAAGAACATAACTGTCATCATTCTAGAATAATGATCAACAAAGAGAATAAAATACCTATCTCCATAGTAACTCTTTGTCCTCATGGTTCCACAGATCTGTATAGACTAATTCTAGAATTGCATTAGATGTATGGGTTTTACTCTTGATACTAGACTTTGTCATCTTACCTTTTTGACAATTCTAGCATATGATATGCTTGGGCTTAGTCATGCTCGGTAAGCCTCTGACATTCCTTTTGTTGCTTATCTTTATCATGTTGTCAAAATTCACATGACACAATCTTTTGTGCCACAACCATATGTCTTCATTTCTAGCTATTAAACAATTGGTGTTAGTGTCATCAAGATAGAAAAGGTTACCTTTTGTCTTCTCAGCGGTTCCAATCAACCTTCCTGATTCATTGAAGATCTTTGCCTTCTTATTTTCAAATGCCACTCAGTGACCTATATTATTTAGCTATGAAACACTTAACATATTATAATTCAGTCCTTTTACCCAGTAAGAATTTTCACATTTGATCAGGTTATTCAACATTATAGTTCCTTTACCTTCAACTAGACGAGGTGTATCATTTCCCCTTCTCAATGAACCACCATTATAGTATTCATAAGTCTCAAACTTTTGTTTATCACCGGTGATATGGTTAGTGCATCCACTATCTATGTTCCAGACATCATTCTTACTAACTTTAGATATGAGTGCAATTTGTACATACCTTTCTTCTTCTTTGTCTGAATCATCCTTCATGGCTACAAATACCATCTCAATGTCTTCTTCTGATTCGGTGTCAGTGTCATCAACTCTCTTCTCAGCTAGGTTACAAGCTTTCTTCCCTTTGTCCTTGTATTCTCGGGTATCTCTTTTGTCAGATTGTCGATTTCTTTGGTAATCTCTGTTATCACCTCTATCAAATCTCTTCTCATATGATCTGTAATTACCTCTATCATCTTTTCTTCTATTTGGACATCTTGCAGCAAAGTGTCCAACCTCTTTACAATTGAAACATACAAGTGGTAACTTACCTTTGTATCTATCTTTGCCTCTCTACAATCTTCTTGCCATTAGTGCTTCAATCTCATCAAGTCCTTGATCCTCATTATCAATTTCACTACCATTTCTAATAGCATGTCTATGACTTGAGTTACTTATCTTTAAAGAAGATTTGAATGCAGATTCTATAGATGGTAAGACACTATTATCAAAGTTATTCATCTCAAATGAAATCAGTCTACCAATCAGACTATCTAGAGTAATTGTATTGTTTGCAATTGCTCTCATTTCTTGAATAGAAGAAAATCTAATAGAATATACAGGTAGTAAGGCTCTTAAGATTTTACTTACCATTGTCTCCTCTTTAAGTACACCTTGAACTCCTCAGATAGCATTGACTTCTCCCTTAGCTGTTAGTACATTGACATCTCCTCCATGTACCAGCTCAACTTATGCCACATTTTCTTTGCAGAGGTGCAGGTTTTGACATCTTCAAACTTAGCATCAAAGAGTGATAAGGCAAGTTATATCATCATGCAATTATGCTCATGCTTTACTCTTAATTACTCAAGAGTGTGAGGTCTTGCAGGCAACACATATTCAATATCAAGGTATTGAGTAACATCATTTCCAATACTTGATAGGTGGATTCTTATTATTCTTTGCCATGATGCAACGTTGTCTTTATTCAACTTGGGCACATCTCGTCTATTCATCTTGTGATCTTTTTCTTGAGTTGTTAAACTCCCTTTCTAAGCACACAAGCTCTGATACCAATTGTTAGAAATAAATAAGAGCGGGGGGGGGGGGGGAATCAGCAGCTTCAAAAATATTCCNGTGAATCAGCAGCTTCAAAAATATTCCAATTAATCAACCCAAGAACTTAGTACCACAATATTAAGCCTCTAGTTATCTTCAGTCCTATAAGATGAATGCCTTCAACTATACTTATCAAATTACTACTGCTCAGAATTCTTTTAAACCTTATTCTGTATGTTTATCGAATAGCAGTCTGTTAATTTACTGAAAAATAGTAAATTACTTAGAGTATACCAATCAATCCAGATTAGTTATGTGTAATGCAAAACACTAAAGTAATGACTCATAAACACATTAACACATGGATTTTTAATGTAGAAACCCTGTTAGGGGAAAAACCACTTGGGATCGGTAACCCAAAATTTTCACTCTTCTAAAGTGAGCTCGGTGAAGATCCAGCCTCGTTAAGGGTTACAAACACACTGTTACGTGTGACCTTGTTAGAGGATTTAAAATTTTAGTTTGTCACTTGATATCAGGCATATCTATGCTACCTTCCTTGTCCAAACTCTTTTGGTTTGTCAAATGGTATCTGACATCTCATGCTATCTTCATGATCAAAAATTTTGATACTCCTTGGGATGTATCGCATTATAGAAAGGATCTTTAAATCCTGCTCGGTTAAGAGACTTTCTGAATCAATGGTTAAACTGAAATAGTATGATCTGTTCACATATACAACTTATAAGTTTGTAGATTTTTAGATCTATTGTAAGCTCATAAAACTAATCTGATTAATATATCCATTTTAATACCTTTGCTCCACTTTTGTTCTACTTAGTGATGCTATGCTCTATTTCTCGATGTCCGCAGAAAACTTTAGCTCTTTCCTCATCTTGATTGATCAGGATTGTATGAAGTTTCTCTTTAGCATCCTCTTTTTCATTCAATCCCCTTTTTTAGAATTGAATTAAGTTGTCTCTTTATAGACATGATATCACCGTTGTAAGGTTCTTGATTTTCTTGATCTTGGCATGATTCACAATCTTAGCCAATCGGATTTAAAGAAAAAATGATGTTTTATCTCACAGAGATCTTCTTGCAAATTGGACAAAACAGATTTAAATCCTTTACTTATCTCTGGCTTTATCTTGTCGATGAAAAAATGATAACTACCAGTTAAGTCCATATTTAGCTCTGCCAGCTAGATATTTTGTCATTTCTAAACTCAAGTTAATTTTGGTATTTAAACTCTTTGATATCTTCGGTCATCACTTCAGATTTCCTCGGGCTTCTCCGTTAGTTTACACTATGATTATAGCTGTCGGGTATGCTTGTGATTCTGTTCATCAGTAATGCTTGTCGGTGTTCTTGCTCGGGCATCATTTTCACTTGACTTTCAGTGATCTTTGTCTATCGGGTTCCAGTAGCCATCGGTGTTAGAAGTCACATAGTGAATGCTTTTCTTTTATACATTACTAAAAGCATAATCTTTTTCTCTCCGATTCTCTGAAGTCTTTGACACTTTTATTATAACCGATTAGATTATATCAAGTTGACATCAATGACAATACAATCCATTATCTGATTTAACGTCTTGCATTATCCTTCTGCATTTCAGTGATCAACTTGACATCTTTAAACATTTAATCAGTTACATGTCATCATTATGCACTTAATGTGTTTTTGGTGATTTGATCGGAGCTTGATTCTTTTATGTGATTCAGTGAATATTCCCAAGTTATGATTTAATATTGGCATTGTGAGATGCACCTAGTTCATTTTATTCTTGTGTACATTTTTAATATTACTGCTTTGGTATGATGGTATATGGTTTATACGACTCATGAGATATTATGGATTTTACATACTTATGATGTGAGGGATGGCTCCACTAATGTATGTACCAGTGGCTACTGGATTATGGTTGTTATCTTGTTTATATGTTATCTAGATTGAGGATCATTATATGTGTATCATGACATTGTTATTCCATGATTATCTGTGTGATGTGATATAGTGGTTGCACTGTGTGATGCATTTGATTATTGTACATTATTTTGGTTACCAGTTGTAGACGTCCAAAAATATTAATATTATTTTCCCTCTTATTCCTCTAACAATTTAATTCAGTCAATTAAATAGCTTCATTTTCTAGTATTTATCAATAGTGTAAATACTATTCTAATGTATTTCATTTAAATACATTTGTCTCATAAAATTCCCTTTTTAATAAATTCACATTTATTAAATCCTCCATTTTCCTAACTCTTCTAAACCATAATTTATTCAAATTTGATTTGAATAATACCCTAAATCCTTGCTAGGAACCTATTAATCCTACCCTATTCCTACCCTACTCTCATCACCTCATTTCCTAAGTATACTTCCCCACCTAACTATCCTTTAACCATGCTTAATGGGTGATTCCTAACCTTTTTAAGGCTAATGGAATGCTCACCCACATGGAGAAATTCTCTCCAAAATGGGCACCCATTCCTCTTT
>MU225043.1:543511-555503 GCA_018584345.1 Thuja plicata
TAGGTGCCACTTCATCCAAGCCTCTTCCTCTCTCCAAAAACTCTATAAATAGAGGCCTTCTCCTCTCATATTTTCATCTCTCAATTTTGCATTGTTATCATGTTATTTTGCATTTAGAAGTTCATATTTCTAGATTTCATGTTTTCATATGCTCTTAGTTTATGCTTAAATCACTTAGATATTACATGCTAGGTTTCAATTTGGTGAATGAATCTTGTCTTCCATCTAGCATATGCATATCATCTTCTTAACTGGCTTAGAGTATCATCCTTTTGAAATATTTGAGACTAGTTCCTTATACTAGTTCTTGAATTCTTTGATCTTATCAATCTTGCATTTTGCATTGGGATCCATTGCATTTTTTGTGTTTGAGAGAGCACACCTACATCCTATCAAGAAGAGAAAATCAAAATGAGTAAAATAGGGTGCATGGTTACTTATTTTTAGTTCAATCTGATGTTATGTTGAGTTCTTTGTTACTTGCTTGCTTTTTCATGTGATTTTGAATTGATGTGCTAACCCACTAATGTTTTCATGTTTGAGCTTGCTCCCAATAGATTGAAGAATTCCTCATACTACATTCTGGCACGCCCGGTGGGAGCCATGTCCCTAAAATTTCTAACTTCTTGTCTCTCTTTCTTTCAAATTTTGCCAAGAACACAGATCAACGTTTGTATTTCATGCAGAGGCATCTGCGCAAATGTTGGTTCTCATTGAACTACCATTTGGAGTTTGCGCTAAACTAGCGTCTGCGACCTGAACTGTCGTTTACGCTTGGCATTGATAATTTTAGACTTTCCAAACTTAATTTTTTGGGTTTTTGAGATTCGCTGTCTTTTTCACAGCTTTTAATCTTTTAGCATTTTGATTTTTATCAGAGATCCACTTTCACAAGGCATCGTAATGCTAAAAATTCATTAAAAGTGAACAAATCTTGAAGGTTTCTTAAAAACACACTAGCTTTATAATATTTGGAAATTCTAAAATGGCTAAATTTGTTTTGATTAAAGACTAGAAAGGAGAAAAATTAACTTTGTTTTTCTACCTCTTGCTGTCTTTTTGTGCTTACAGGGAAAATGGCGTCTACAAAAATTTTGGTTCATGAATTAGCGTCTGTGATTCACAAACTAGTGTCTGCGCATAACCAGCGTTTGCACTCTACAAATTGACGTCTCCGACTGGTATAGCCACTCTCTAGTTTTTTCTGTGTTTTTAGCCTATTTTATGCTTTCTATCATTTTTAGGCAAAAACCAGAATCAACGTCTGCGCCTTGAACCGACGTTTGCACTCTATCAAAATTGGATTTATCATGTACCAACAATTGTTAAGCAGTGCTTGTGTGTTCAATGCTTGTCAAAGGCCAAACTCAAAATTGCTAATCTGTTGTTTTACAGCACTGCTTGTCAAAGACGCAATCTTAAGACTACTCATGTTTGTATTATAGGTTGCCTCAGATCTACATTGACCAAACGATCGTGTTTGTGTTAATATTTCTTAGGCACATAGATTAATTTGTTAGATTTCTTTATCTAATCCAAAGCAAGTGTTAGGGGATTATGCTCTCTTCCCTTTTGGGAGGATCAAAAACCTAGACACACATGCTTTGTGTTAAATAATTAAATCTTTTTGGGAAAGAAAAAACTTGTCTTGCATGTTTGTGGAGAAAATGATAGTGGATAGGAGAGTATGCTCTTTTCCCCTTGTGGGAAAATCATAAATCCGGACTCCTTTTTGTCGCCAATCCAAGTTACTATGAATTCTTTAGATGGGCCAACCGGTTGAGGAAAAAATCTCCCAGAAATGACCCACATGAGAAGGAGGTGTAAGCCAGACCACTCTAACTCATGTTAATAAAATTTAATCCTTGGGGTTAAAGCCTTGGGATTTGGTTGGCATTTGAGCTTATACTTGACTCTCGTCTAACTTAAGTGCGGCCTCGCGGTCTCAATCACGTTTATGTGACCACTTTTGTCAAGATACTCTATGGGGCTATACACCTGAATCATGCTTGCGCAGACATAGAGGATACAATCAAACGGAGAACCTTACTAAACACTCTAGGCTTAGAAGCTACCCGAAACACCCCTGAAAGGTGATAATGCTTGTGCAAGGAAGATAGTAACTTCCCCAAGATCACTCGTACATTCGTGCCACCCTGAGCATTTGGAACTGGATAATACAATGTCATGACTAGAGCCTTTGCATGCTTGGTGATGGCCATATTTTGATTAGCTCTTGTGTGTGTGCCTAATCTTATGAGCAAGTATTTTCATGCTATGCCAATTCCTTAGGTAGATTTTTGTGTTTGAAGTGCTTGAAAAACATTTACAAATATGAAACACAGCAGAATACCCAACATTCAAATTTGTCACGTGCTTGTTTCCTTCAAGGTTTCTTTGTCCCTTGTTGGATTGTTTTCAGACGCATGCTTGTTATTTTCTGATTTGACTATGCTGAAATTGGTTCTTGCCATGGAACAAATCTATTGAAAATCAGAACAAGATCAAACTTTTGCCAGATTATCAAGACAATGTCCTTTTGCAAAGAATTCAGTCTTTTATGAGATATGTCCTAAAACCTCTAACTATTCATCCAAAATCAGATCTATTTATAGGACATGACCAATTCCAAGAAACATAAGAAGGTGAAAACTCCGTTACCACCCGTGCAAAGAGAACAGAAAAACACAACCCGAGAGGCTACCAAATACCAACACATCATCGATTTTGTCAAACAAGAGATTCATAAACGAGAACAATTTGACAAAGTGATCTACAACAACAAGGTTGCTTGTTTCATGGGAAAATATTGTCTAAACTCTTCTTTTGTTGGATTTGACAAATATGACTAGTCGATTTACCACAACAAACATAAGTTCCTCCTCTTCTTAAGCTCACTTAGCTTTCATTTTAGGACCTCCCTTAGGTTGTCATCTTTAGGAACACATCACACACTCATCCTAGCATGATCTTACATTAATCAAATCAATCCTAATCTTACTAGAATCATCCTAATCATCATCCAAAGCATCCTTGATCACACCCCTCACTTGGTATTGCATCCCCTTTTGAGTTTCTAAAAACCTACATCTTAATCAAACCCCATCCTTGAATGTCCTTAAACTAAGCATTATTTTAGGATAATCTCCTTTGTCTTTTGCAACCTCATCACCTTGATCAAAAGGTTTGTTCGCATTAGCAAAGAATCTCATCTACCAAAGAACACAAGTCTGTCTTAGGTAGACAATCATATCCACTTGATCCTACACTAGGGAAAGCAACCCTTGATCCTTGCATACATCAAGTCATCCTTAATCTGTAGAAGCACATCCATCATCTTAAGCACATCCTAATCCTAGAATCGTCATCCTTAAGTTTCCTAGGTGCATCCTTGCATACATCTTGCATCTCATAGCCCCTTAAGATAGTCATTTCATGCCACCTATCACATGAGCCACTAAGAAGAGGAAGAACATGGATCCTAATCTTGCCGCTAGCTCATCTAATCCTACGACTGACATTACCAACACTATGGTTACTTATGCACCTCAACCCAATGATCAAATTGAACATATCTGGGTAGACACTAATGAAACTCCCACTCTAAGTACTATGGAAACATTTATCAACCATCCAGCACATGTCCACATGGTAAACACCATGAGTGGACGCAACAAAAATTAGGTACTCTTGGACATACAACAACAAGGACTTCAACTTCCACCTTGGATTATACCCACACTTGTCACATGACCTATGGCACTTCCAAGGGAACATCCTTATCCCACTAGAAATGAAGTTTTTGATCCACTTCAATGAGCCCTATAAGTGGGAACTCTTCTCGCCTAAGTAGTCCATCCCTCCATTCCACCTTCCATCATGCACACAACACCCTCATTTACCTTGGGAGCCTCACCTCTTGATGCCACATCAGCAACACAAACAATACCCCCTATCACTATGTAGGCACCTCTACAAGCCATAGTCGCTCCTCTTTCACAAGCAATCCCAACATTTGTTGCAAATTTTCTACCACCACCAGTCAGCACACATCAAACCACCATTCCACCCATTCCTACTCAACCCGTTCAAAGTGCAACAACCAGTTCACAGCATCAAAGCACCCAAGTCTCCATGCCTATTCTACCTTTCTTCACGACATGAATGCCATCTACCAACACCTATAACCAACCCTTATTTCTACAAGGGTCCACTTTTCCCTCTCCACCAGCAATGCAATCACAATGAATGCCAACAGTTCTACCTCAAACGTTGTTCAACCTAAATCCCCCCATACTGCAACCATCCACAAATCCTTCATCGTACCCCAAATTCCCACCCAACCTATCCAATAGAAATAGCAATCTATCCAACAACAACAACAACAACAACCTATCCAACATCAGCAAATCACCAATCTATTCACATCTCAAGTGCAACAACAACCAATCAACCCCTTTGCTGCTGCACAGCCCACTATCCAAACTACATAGCAGCCACAACCACAAATGTAGGGGGAAAATCCCCTCATGGCACAACCACTGCAATAGTTTTCTAATCCTTTTATCCAACCCGTGCAACAACATCAAACTCATTCTGCCAATTTTATAGCCATGCCATCTTTCACTTCATCATAAACAATTCCACCTCCATAGCAATTCAATGTTCCTACTGGGGGCATTCCACTGCAAAACACCTATCCTCCATCATAGGTAGGTGCACAAAGAACTCATCCCGCCTATCCAATGCCGCAACAAATACAAGAATATTTTCAGCAGTTGCAACAATATTATCAAGCGTCAAAACCTCCTCCACTGCAATATTTCCCTCGACCACAACTTCCACCACAATAACCCATGTATGTTGAATAGCAACCATCATATCAAAAACCACAATATCCCCCATAGAATCCTCCATTTTCACCATTCAATCCATATCAGGCTCAAGGAAATCCTGCAATCATGATCAACAATCCTCCCTTGCAAATCAATCATGAATGGGAGGAAATGAAGAATGCTCTCAAGGAACTAAAAGCTGGGACATAAGCTAAAACATTCAAGTTTGAGGAAGTGTGTCCTTATCTGTTTGATCGATCCATCACTACTATACCCTTCCCCAAGCACTTTGAGACACCCAAATTTGATAAATATCAGGGGAAGGGAGATCCTGTGAGCCACGTGAAAGTATTCTATATGGCATGTCAAGAAGTGGTCTATAGCGATAATTTCCTTATGAGACTATTTCCCAAGAGCTTAGGGGGAATTTCTCTTGAATGGTTCTAAAAAATCCCTTACAACACAGTCTCTACTTTCGTGGAATTATCTAAAAAGTTTGTGGCCCAATACGCACATAATGTCAAAAATGAACTCTCACTCCTTGACCTATGCAATTCCAAACAAAAGGGAGGAGAATGTTAGGAATAAGGTGTCTCAACCTTGGATAATTCCTATTCTTATTATTTGTTTTGTAAAATGTATTTTCTTACAAATAATGTAATTAAGTGAGTGTACATGTCTAGTTGGCATATTGATGTGTCACTCCACTTGATATGTCGGCATATTGAATTGTGTGTAAGGAGATCATGGCTAAAATGGTTATGACAGATTCCTATGACACGTAAGAGCTATTTCTAGGAGATTTCAATGACAGGTGAAGACATGCAAGACATGTGGCAACTGATAAAGTTGAGTACTTTACACTCTTCCTTCTTTGTTCCCAACCGTGGGGTTCAGAGCATCGCCCCAAAAAATTTTTTAGGGTTCCTATTTTCTCGGAGAATGGTAAAACCCTAATATGGCTATCCTTGGAAGTTGCCCTAAAAAGGAAAGTGCATGATATAAGTGTTTTTTAGGGTTATAGGAAAGGATACGAAAAAGATTGTATTATTGGTATGATCTAGTGCTACTGGATTTGTCTTAGAGTGTCAATTGTCTCCTGAAAGAACTTGCATTGCAAGTGTGTTGTAACCATTATGTTGAAGATAATACATTGTGCAGGTTTTGGAGTGCTGGGGTTTTTTACCGAAAGGTTTTCCCCAGGGTAAATCATTGAGTCATTCTCTATTTTCTGTATGCATGGTATGTGGCTGCAATATCATTGTTAAAGTAGTTAACGAATCTGAAATTGTAAGGATTTAAAGGAATTTGCACAATACTTTCCTATAGAGATTAGTGTAGGAAGCTATTTCTGCACCCGAGTTTCCTTACAGAGAAAGCCTGGCTGATTATCTTCAGCGCTAGCAAGGGCTTACTACAAGGTTGTCTTACCAACCCCCAGAGCAACACCTTATCAAAATATTCATTAACAACCTCCATCCTAAGCTTGCCTATCACATGCGCATGAACTGTATACAAAATTATCATGACATTAGAATCAAAGGTATGGATCTTGAATGAGGTCTTGTAGAAGAGGGTACCATCAAGCACTACAAAGAATCCTCGCCTAACAAACATAGCAATGATCGATCACGATACTGGAACAAGAACAAAAATGTGGTAATAGATGGAGCCACTGACACCAAACACGTTCAGGTTGTGGTAGCTAGTCCTAATGCACCTACCTATACTTATTAGCAAGCACCACCAATGTACCCTCAACCTCCTCCCATGTATCAACAACCCAATCCTGTGTATTCTCAGCTGACTTACCAGCAAAACAATCGCGACTATCTATCCCCCCCAGGGATGTCATATCAACACAACTATCAAGGTCCTATGAATTATAAAAATGCTATATCAGTCCCGCAAGGACAAAAAAGACCTCACACTTCAAATGCGCCATAATGCACGTTAACCCCTTTGGGTGAACCCATAGATGTTATCTTTCATAAACTCATCCAAGCTAACCAAGTCGTGTATCCCAAAACATAGCCATTTGATGACTCAACTCCTAAGCTAGCTTGGTATAAAGACAATGAGTACTATGAATACCATCATGTTAAGGGACACACCACCCTCAAATGCATGAAGCTGAAACACTATATTCAAGATCTCATTGACTGCAAGGAGATTGAAGTGGATTCTCCTACCCAATCATCACCAAACACAAGCCTTAAAATTTATCAGAATGCATTCCCTAAACACACTTCTGGTACAGGCCTAGGCAATCCTACTCAGTCCTCTGATCAGGGAAAGGGTAAACAAGTGAAAAATGTTGACAAAAAAGATTATACCAATGCCTATATTAACTACGATAATCTCATCGGCTGCATATCCCAAGTCCAGGCCTCTATCAATGTCATCCATGTCAAGGGTGCCGATAACCAACGTGCAATCACCACTCGTAGAGGTAGGATAATAGTTGCAGGTGCCAGTCTCACCCCATCTACTAGGACCCAATACAACATTTTGGAACACCTAGGGAGTACCCCAGCCCAAATTTCCATCCTGGATCTCCTCCGCACTTCACCCACTTATCAAGAGATCCTTAATAAAGCCTTGCAAGAATCTCGTGTTCCCAACGACATCGACCTCACTAAATTCCAAAACATTGTCAGACACCTATCTGCCTCTTGTGGGGTCTCCTTTAAACCAACAGACGTACCCTTAGAAGAAATTGATCATAATCTCCCACTCCGTATTGTTGTCATGGTTAAAGATTTTGCCATTAAATGGGTCATGATAGATAATGGATTGACCCTAAATCTGTGCACTCTAAAATCTATAAAACAATTGGGTTGCACTGAAGCTGATATAACAAATGATGTCATCACAATAAAAGCATATGAAAATCTAGAGCGTACTTTTGAAGGCACAATATCATTGCCCATTCAAGTGGGTCTAGTTATTCAGGATACATTATGTCATGTTGTTGATCTTGACCTTCCCTTCAATATCCTCCTTGGACACCCATGGATTCATTCTATGCAAGCAGTCCCCTCCACCTACTATGAGTGCATCAAATTCCCATATAAGGGCATTGAGATCACCATCCGCACAGATCCCAAGCCCTTCGCATACTGCAATGCGTTGGAAACATCCTTTCCACATTCCAATCACTGTCCCAAGATCAATATTGGTACTTCTGTCTCTAGTTCATCTCGAACCCATTCAGACCTAGAAATAATCCTCCCCTCCACCTTATCCATAGTCAAGATCAACAACAAAGGTTGTGGTGAGTACACTTTATCCGATGCCTTCGCAGTTGGAGCACTACCAATTGATCCTCACACTTAGGGCCACCAACCTAATCTAAGCAAGATAGAATCAGAGACAACTAAGGCACTACAATTTGGTTCTACCACTTTTATCTCAAAGGGTACTTTGACTAGCCAAGAAATGACACCAAACATCAACCAATGGCTATATAAAGATCCACCACCCAAGGACACAAATCACCTCAATTACTTCAAAGATAAGTAGATTGAAAATTGGATCCACAATCCAGTTGCAAAAACATACAAATGATGAATTGATGGATGAACTATCCCACACTTGAGTCCATCTTTGGACTGGTGCCTCTACACCATACTCTGATACAAACACCTCAAGCTCTTTATCCATTGATGCTCTGTTATTATAATATAAAATCATGTACATTAGATGAGAGTAATGTTTGAAAGTGGGTGTTGGATTATCTGATTGTATCTCTAATAATGCAGCATGGATAGCATCAACTATGTAGCCAACGTAGTCATAATCAGTGTTGACCTCTGGGTGTTGGATGTTCATTGCCATCATAAGTATCTCTTGAGATACTGTAGAATCTCCGTCAAATCCTAGAACCCTACTCAAACCATAGACCGTGCATTTTACATAATGATGAAACAGGGATAAGTCAAAAGGTGGCTTGAAATTGTCTAGAATCTTCACCAGGTGCCTATCTACTCTGGGCATAAACTTAGGCATTTCATACATATTAATCAAATGCTCTCTCTTAACATAACCAGCCTTAATCTTTTTCAAATCATTGTCAGTGCACAATGCACAAGAGATTCCAAATACCTCAGCCACTGACCTTCTATCTATGGAGACTAGGGTTTCCTTATTCTTTTTCCTGATTACCCTAGCTATTGGACAATAGTTTTTTGCTAATTCCTTAATAAGACCAATATCAACATAAACATCAGGCACAAGTAATTTAGCCATATTCAAATCCCATGGATTACAAATTGAAACTGGCTTGACCCTATTATTCCAAAAATAATGAAACAAAGTACTACCAGAATAATCTGGGGTTACCAGATTTCTACATTGAGACCATTTATCGCTCCATTCCTCCCAGTTTGTGTTGTTTGTATTCAGAGTTCTAGGGAGCAACTCTGCAAATTCTTCTATATACTTCTTGAGTGTGACTTCCTTCTTCTTCCCAGACCCTTGTGAGGTAGTTGGAACAATATCTTGACTCGTCCTTCTTCTTTGAATTTTACGGTCTCAAATAAAATTCTCTAGACCAATAAGCATTTTTACTCTTTGCAGAAAAACTCAGAATGCAAAACTAAGAGCTGTATAGAATCAAACTCAATCATTTACACTTATAGCCATTAAGGACTGTGTCTTGTCCACTTGAATGCCAAATTCTTGCACTTGCATTGTCATGAAGATTTCATTCTGTCATTAATGCTACCATCAACTCGCACTATTTGATCCTAGCTGGAAGAAAATGTACACTTTTCTCCCCTCTGGCATTCGTCAGCCTGAAACTAGCCATTTGTCAATCGAACACCAACCCAGTGCACTTTACTCATATTTGGAAAGGTTCTAGCGAGTGAGAAATGTAACCTTTTATTTTAACCAGTCACAGACTCGCCATCTATCTTTACCTTGCCTTTCATCTTCTGCGAGTGAGCGATGACCTAATCTACACTTCATCATTTGACAGTTGCATACTTGCTATCTTTCTACATTTTTCTTTTGGGTTCATGCGAGTTAGCAATATTACCTTTCCTTCAACTAGTCGCACATTCGTTGCTCAATATTTAACATCACCTGAATCTTGGTGACTAAGCGAGTATCCATTTATCTTTTAGTCATTCTATAATTGTACACTCACTGGCTTTCAAACCATTACTTTTGGATCTGAGCAAGTGAGAGACATTCATTTTTTTTTTCATTTACTTTATCTGGTCAAACACTCATGCTGTAGAACTTTCCAGCTTATAATCACTTAGCGAGTGAGCGATGGCTTTTTCTCTTTGCTCAGTCACGAACTTGCAAGCTTGAAAACTTAACCTTATTATTGACTGCAAGTGCACGACTATCAACCTTCTTCTTTAATCATACAATCACTAACCCTTTTCCTTCTATCTTTGTTGATGGGTGAGTGAGCAATTTCTTTCTTCCTTTAACTTATCGCACACTCGCGAGTTCATTTTTTATCACCTCAAAACATCAGCGAGTGAGTGAGGTGATGAATGGTCCCACAGTCACTCAGTCGCACCTCTTTTAGAATATTGAAGAATGCCTCTACAACTGAGTGGTGAAGCTTCAAATTATTACTGTATGCATGCATTTACCGTGTACTTGCACTGCAAAATACAAGTGAGTTAGAACCTAAGTGAGTGGGCAACCTCTAGAACCTGACTTCATTGTGTAGTTGCTGACTTGAAAGACAAACATAAAACCCAATGCAAGTATGTGACTGCTTCATTTTTTAACAAGGATCGCTCAGTCGCAAATCATAATGTGGACAACATAACTTTAAAGTGACTATGCGATACACAAAGTTTTAAGTCATCGCAGACTCACTGGTCCAATATTTTATAAAGTTAATTCTCAATGAGTGAGTGACAAACTAAATCATTCTTAACCTGCTCAATCACTAACTTACAACATGACTTTCACAAAACATCGCGATTGCGCAATTTATATTTTAAAACACCTAGCCCGCTCACTCACACAGAAAATCAGGACCTGACATAATCTCATCGTGACTGCACAATTTTATAATCTGATGACTCGTCACCTACTCGCACAAATTAGAAACATGTTTAAAAGACTGACCCAACAGAGCGACAAACATTTAAATAGAACATAAAAATGAGTTTTGACCCTTTATGCGCGGTAAGACACAGGATTTTAAACCAAGAAAGTGCGGGAAAAATCAATGCTAGAATTTTAAAGAAATTTCTTGGTGTAGTGCTAACAATGGCTCTGACTGGGGAAAGATAATTGCAAAATTGACATTAGAAGCCAAATCTTTGGGAAATAGACCACAAACCTAAACAAAACTATACATGCGCACACAAAACCCACACAAAAATAGGGAAAACTAAACTAAAGTGCATGGAACAAGAAAATTTACGAGAAGTAATGCTTCAGGAATTGTCCATGCACTAGAAATTCTTGTATCTCACCATTAGGATCTTCCAAGAAATAAGAATCCTGACCATGAAATTCTTGGATTACAAATGGGCCCACCCATAGTGATTCAAATTTACCATGCTTGCCTTTTTCTTCTTTTCTGGCGTTCCATTGTAACACCAGATCACTTATTTGAAATTTTCTTTCAGTTGCCCTTTTATCAAACAAGTATTTAGATAGCTGCTATAACTTCAGGTTTCTTTTATGAGATTCTACTCTTATCTCTTCCAATTCCATCAATTGGTCCATTCTTTCCATCATAGGTTCTTGATTTTCCAAATCTTCTTCTTGCAGAAATCTGTATACTGGTAATAGATTGTTCAAAGGCAACCTTGCCTAATTTCCATAAACCATTTCAAAAGGGGAAACCCCTATGGCCCTTTTTACTGTCACTCTATCAGCCCATAAGGCTAATTTCAATTTTGAATGCCAAGACTTCTTGATTTTATCCAAAATCCTCTTAATTATTTTCATGATACTTTTATTACTGGACTCAGCTTATCCATTTGCTTGAGGATGATATGGCGAGGAGTAAGATAAAATAATGCCATATTCTTCACAGAAATCCCTAAATTCCTTAGACCTAAAACACATGGCATTGTCCATAATTAGCTTAGTGGGCACACCAAATCTAGTTAGAATGTTATCCATTAAAAAATCCATTACTATCTTGCTAGTTGCCCTCTTTGTTG
>MU225043.1:569438-584816 GCA_018584345.1 Thuja plicata
AGACCAAAGGTAACTTATTCTATCTGAATGACACTAACCCCACTTGCTTGATGACTAGAAACAAAGACATATGGCTATGGCACAAAAGATTGTGTCATGTGAATTTTGACAACATGATGAAAATAAGAAGGAAAAGAAGAGTAAGAGGCTTATCGACGATGACAAAGCCAGACAACATCATGTGCAAAAATTGTCAGAAAGGTAAAATGACAAAGTCTAGTTTCAAAAGTAAAACCCATACATCTAATGACATTCTAGAATTAGTACATATTGATTTATGTGGACCTTTGAGGACAAAGAGCTATTATAGAGATAGATATTTTATTCTCTTTGTTGATGATTACTCTAGAATGACGACAGTCATGTTTCTAAAAGAAAAATCTGAAGCATTCAAGATGTTTTAATGGTATATATGGTAGAAAAACAAAGTGGTGAGGATCAGAAATGTTTAAGATTAGATAGAGGAGAATTTATATCAGATGAATTCACTAATTTTTGTAATGAGAATGGTATAAAAAGAAAGGTTTCTGCACCAAGAACACCACAACAAAATGGGATTGCTGAGAGAAGAAATAGATCAATAGTTTATTGTGCTAGAACACTGATGATAGTGAAGGACATCACCCAGATCTTCTAGAGAGAAGCTGTCAGCACTGCTATTTATACACTTAACAGAGTGCAATTGAAGAAAGACTCAAAGAAGACTCCTTATGAGCTATGGTATGGTAAAACACCCAATGTAAGTTACTTCAAGATCTTTGGTAGTCAATGTTATGTCTTAAAAGATGATAGAAATGGAAAGCTTGACACCAAAAGTGATGAAGGTATTTTTCTGGGGTATTCTACCAAGAGAAAAGCTTTTAAATGTCTAATCAAGGCTTCTAATAAAATAGTTGAAAGTGCAAATGTGAAGATTGATGAATTTGCATAAAAGAATGAGCTAGAAAGAATAAAAGAACTAGAGGACTACAAAAAGTTTGTATACTATGAAGAACCCATAACTCTACCCGAGCAACAGTGCTTAAATCCAGAACAACAGAATGTTGCAATCAACTGTTAGAATGTTGTTATTGATGGTCAAGATAATGATCAAAATGATGTGTAAGGTAATGAAGATCAAACTGATAGACAAAGAGTCATACCTATACTTGAAATATATATAAGAAGGAACCATCTAGAGGACCAGATCATAGGAGACAAGAAAGTTGGTACAAGAACAGGAATTCTCTAAAATCAAATTGTTTAATTTGTGAGTTTGAGCCAAGATCTGTCAATGTTGCACTAGATAATGAAGTATGGATAAGTGCTATGAATGATGAGATTGAATAGATTGAGAAGAACAAGACATGGTCACTTGTGCCAAGACCAGATGCCAAGAATGTCATCGGTACAAAATTGATATTTAGGAATAAGCTGAACAAGAATGGAGAAGTCACAAGGAACAAAGCAAGACTAGTATGCAAGTGGTATACACAAGAGGAAGGTATAGACTATGGAGAGACCTTTGCACCCATTTATAGGGTAGAAGGAGTAATAATACTACTTGCTTATGCTGCATACAAAGGATTCAAAGCATATCAAATGGATTTCAAGTTAGCATTCCTAAATAGAATACTTGAAGAAGAGGTATACATTGAACAACCAGAAGGGTTTGTAGATCCAGACAAGAGGAACATGGTATGTAGACTTCACAAAGCCTTGTATGGATTGAAACAAGCTCCTAGAGCCTAGTATGAATGACTTCATTCCTATCTAATAAGTATTAGATTCGTGAGGACTAGTGAAAACAGTAATCTTTATTTAAAAGAAAATACTAATGCTAACACTTTGATTGTTGAAATATTTGTTGATGATATCATATTTGAAGGTAATGATATGCTATGCAAATTTGCTGATGAGATGAGAAATGATTTTGAGATGTCTATGTTTGGACAGATCAAGTTCTTTCTTGGTCTACATATCATTCAACAAAGTGAAGGTATTTTCATTACATAGTCCAAATACATCAAAGAAGTCCTAAAAATATTCAAGATGGAAGATTCCAAACCTGTTGGAATACCGATGGCTACTGGATGCAAATTAACAAAGGAAGACAAGACAACAGAGGTAAATCAGACTCTGTACAGATCAATGATAGAAAAACTCATGTATGTTGTACACACTAGACCAGATATTACACATGCAGTAGGAATTGTTGCTAGATTTTCTGCTAACCCTAGGGAATCATGTATAGCTGCTGTAAAAAGAATTCTAAGATATATGAAGAATACTGAGGAATTTGGATTATGGTATAGAAGAAAAGGAAAAATTGAACTAAAAGTGTTTACCAACGCTGATTGGGTTGGAAATCTTGATGACCGAAAGAGAACAACTGGAGGAGCATTCTTTATGGGTGACAGACTTGTCACATGGATTGGCAAGAAGCAAGGATGCATCTCTTAGTCTACTGCAGAAGAAGAATATGTTGTTGCCACTGCAAACTGCTCAAATATTGCATGGATCAAACAGTTGCTGGAAAAATCATATGAAGATCATAGAACCAGTGATTATCTATTATGATAACACCATTGCAATAAACATTTCCAAGAATCTAGTCATGCATGCAAAGACCAAACACATTTCCATCAAGTATCATTATTTGAGAGAACAAGTTCAAGAAAAAAAGGTAATACTTGAATATGTGCAATAAAAAGAACAATTGGCTGATATCTTCACCAAGCCACTGCCCAAGGATACATTTGAATAGCTAAGAAAGAGACTAGGGGTCAAACCCATGTCTACCAGTTAGTAAAAGGACTGAAGGCTGCATCAGCCATATATTATCAAAATATCATTCATGATTGATGCAAGCAAAAGATGAACCTCAAAGCTACATCTATATACAGAAAGGTACATATCAGAACCGAGCATAAGAGCATATTGTTGTATTAATAATGGATAAGGGAAATTCAAGGAATATATTATGGATAAAAAAAATTGTTTAACATGAATGTCAGATATTTTTAAAATATTTGTTTGGCATTGTTGTCAAAGGGAGAGAATGTATCCATATTATCATCAGAAACTATTTATTATCAAATTACTCCAAATAGGGAGAGCTCATATCCATAGGGAGAGAACTTGTATAAAAGTTGCAAACAAAAGATGGTGACATCAAAGAAGAAGAATAGTCAAAATATAGAAATTGACACAAACAGAGGACACAACACATCAGAAGAAGAAACATAGAAAGCTACAAGAATCAAATCTAAGTTAATACAGAGCTTACCAATGATCAGACATTTTATCAGTTATCAAAACAAACTGTTTGGTAATTTGATGAATCTCAACAATTGTATTTCATATTGTATTAGAAATAGTATAGTGTGATAATATAGTATGTTTCCATCAATGCCAAAGGGAGAGATTGATGACATGTAACTAATTGAATGTTTGATAATGTTAAGTTAAAGATGATGCAAGACATTAAATCAATTAATGGTTTGTATTGGAATTGATGTCAACTTGATATCATCTGTACGTTCATGTACATAATGCAAAAGACTTCAAAGAATCAATGGAACAATGAATATTCTTTTAGCAATGCATAAAAGTCAAGTATTCACTAAGTGACAGACAACACCGACGGAGTGCACACCATTGGTAAAGATAGAGACAAAGTCACAGTAATGCCTAATGAGTAGAAGATAGTGTTTCCTGATGATGAAATATCCAATGATGCTCGACGGACGGAGATCCTAAAGCTAGTTGAAGTTACACTGACAAAACTAGCAGTTGTCACCGACGACAAATTACAAAATTGACTGACAAAACAGAGAGATCAGAAAATGATAAAATATCTAGCTGGCAGATCTTAAGGATAGACTTAACTGGTTGTTTTATTTATTCAACCATATTTAAGCAATTGATTTATACAGTTGGCAAGAAGATAACTACGAGATAAATCAGGAGTTAAAGTCATAAATCAAATTGGCTAAATTATTTTTCACGCCAAGAATCAAGAATTAAGGAATATCATGTGTATATAAGAGACAAGCATAATTCATTTATATAAGCTTTAGATACATGGAAGGGGAGTGAATAGAAAGACGATACTGAAGAGAAACTGGTGAAGGTTAAAACTTTATATAGTCCTGATCAATCAAGCTAAGGGAGAGCTAAAGAATTCTGCAGACACCGACGAACAGTGAAGCACAGCATCACAAAGAAGAAAGTGTGGAGCACAAAGGAATTGAATGGATACATTTATTAGAGAGGTATTTTACTTAAATAGATCTAAAAATCTACAATTCAAAGTTGCATTAGAAATAGGTCATTGTGTTTCAGTGTAACCATTGAAGCATCAAGTCTCTTAACAGAGCAGGACTTAACCGTCTTCTATATATTGAGATACATCCCAAGGAGTGCCAAAAAGGTTGACTCATGAAAGTAGCATTGGTCTTACCTAAAGCCTATTGACAGTCTAAGAAGGAGGCTAATTCAAGGATGGTAGTACGATTAGCATAAAGCCTATTGACAGTCTAAGAAGAAGGTTGATTCAAGGATGGTAGCGTAGATTCCAGATACTAAGTGAAAACCTATGTATAAAAATCCTCTAACAAGGTCGCACTTAACAGTGTGTTTGTAACCTTTAATAGGGTTGGCTCCTAACATGGCTCACTTGAGAAGAGTGAAAAATTGGGGTACCGGTCCTAGTGGTTTTTTCCCTTAACAGGGTTTCCATGTTAAAATCTATGTTTTGTGTGTATGGTTTATTACTTTATTGTTTTATATTTCACATATACATTTCTAGATTGATTGGTATACTCTGCATATTTACTGAGTGTCAGTAAATAAGTTTTACTGCTTATCGGTAATCAAGGAGAATAAGGACAGACAAGGAAAACCAACAGACAGTTAATTATTTCAATATATTTCAAAGGATACATCTTGTAAAGACTTAATAATCTGAGGTGTATTGATTGGTGGATTAAAGTTTAAATGATAAATTTTTGAGGCCACTGATTCACCCCCCCCCCTCTTAGTTATTACTAACAAGGTGGAGGAGAAAGAGGGGGCATTATCACATACTAAATATAACAACATCCCAAACTTGGTTATGATGCGCTCCTCTAAGAAATTGGTTACCAGTTTCGTGGTGCAATTATTTTAGTGTCTGGGCCTCTATCCAACATGTGCAGTAGTCGGTAGCCATTCGGATGAAATTTTTTATTGCAGACAAAGGGGGGTTAATCATTCCACCAAAATCTAAACTCCATTGGGTGAATGGACGTACCTCATATACTGGTTGTAAGGGCATCACTAGATTTCTTTCTTGAGTTGCACTCATTTAGCAAGTGTGGCATGATTTTACATGTTTTCTAGTTTCTTTGAGAAATTTTGGCCAATAATACCTTTCCCTTAAGATTTGGTGAGCAGTTTCCTTAGCTAAACCATGTCCAGTCTTGTATCTATCATGAAAATCTTCTAGGACTTGTTTTGCTTCAAGCCTATCTAGGCACCTCAAGTATAGACCTTCATAATTGTGTTTATACAGTTGATCATTCTTCAACATTTAGGAGTATCTTTTGATCTTCAGAGCCCTTCTCTATGAGCCATTCATCCCCTTTGGGCAGTGATTTTGTAGTAGGTAGTAGACTATATCTTGATACCATATATCGGTGATCACACCTTGATCGGTGTAAGTTTGGCATACTAGACCCTCTTCCACTTCAGAGATCAACTTCATCAGGCCTTGGCCTCTTACTAGTTTCATTAGTTGGATTTTTAGATCAAATTATTGTAGGATTTCCATCCATTTCCCCCTTTTCTCTCCTAGCTCATCCTACATCAACAAATATTTTACGGTTGTGTCGGGGACTACCCCAAAGACTTTCCTCCTCAAGATGTAGTCTCGCAATTTCTTTACCACTTTGACTAAATAAAAAGATTGTTTCTCTAGGTTGGGGTACCTGACTTTAGTGTTCTTAAGAGGACATCTTATGAAGGCTATTGGTCTCTCATTCTCCCCATCTTCCTTCTATGTGAGGTTGCCAGTGTAGAGTATACTTTGAAGGAAATAGTGTAATCTAGACTAACAAGGACATGGATTGTAGCTATTGCATTATTGATCTCTTCTAATGACTTCCTTAATGGGGGAGTCCACTTAATCTTAGCATCCTTCTTCAGCATGTCATTGAGTGGTTTTACTATCTTGTTGAAACCGCTGATGAAATTTCTTATGAATTTAATCTTCCCAAAGAAAGACTTCAACTCTTTGCAACTGTGAGGTGGTAATAGCTTGAGAATGGCTTGGACCCGGTCAGGGTTAATCACTATCCCTATTTCTAAGATTATGTTCCTAAGAAACTTGCCTTTTGTCACCCCAAATACACATTTTTTAGGATTTAGGGAAATCTTGTACTTCCTGCATCTTTGGAGGACTCTCCTTAGATCGCATATATGATTGGCTTGCTGTTTTGAAAAAATAGTTAGGTCGTCAATGTAGACGATGATACATTTTAAAACTAGCCCTTTGAAGGCAGGTTCCATCACCCTCTAAAAGGGAGCCCTGACATTGATTAAACTGCAAGGCATCCATTGATAGGTGAATGTGCCCCACTTGGTGGTGAATGTTGTCTTTAATGTGTCTTCCTCTTATACCATTACTTGATTATACCTTGAATAGACATCCAGGAAGGAAATCATTTGGGAACCATTTAATACTTGCACTACCTCAACAAGAGAAGGGAGTGGGTAGTTATCCTTTTGAGAGGCTTTGTTCAGATTTAGGAAATCCACGCATAGTCTGATATTACTAGTTTTATTTCTCACGGGTACTAAGTTGGCCACCCATGTGGAGTGTTGTATGGGGAATATGATTCTAGCATTCGGTAACTTCTAGACTTCCTTTTGTATTAGGGGCTCTATAGTAGGGTTAACACAACATTGACACTACTGGAATGGTTTGGAATCTGGTTTTACTGGGATATTGTGCACAATGACTGAGGTGTCATATGTTTTTAGTCTTTCATAAATCCAAGCTATCACATCTCAATATTGCATGAGAATTTGGACCATCTCATCCTTCTCCTCTTTGGTACATACTTTCCCAATGTTTACTTCTCTTGGCTCATCTTTGGTGCCAAGATTTTATGGTTTGTACTCTTTACCATATGTTGACGGGACTTTGTGACCAGCTTCGCCAATAGAGGTAAGTTGTCACCAGGTACCGAGGTACCAGCCAAATTTGCCTGAAGAGGTTTACCAGAGAATGAATTCTCTTAGCCTACAAGCACTTGGTAGTCGGGTCTCAATGGTGTGGGGGAGCTAAGTTGGACTGGTGACTGTTGTGTGAGGGGATAGCTAGTTTTTACTCATCTTCTCAGGGATTTCAAAAGGGATGGGGCTTCTTGCAAAAATTTGGATTATCAAATAAAATTCAAAATATCGATCAAGGTTAGATATATGTTTCTACCTATAGTTATGCAACACATATTCAAACATCAAACTAAGCTCTAATGCAAGAAAACTACACTAAATACCAAATACATAAAGAACCAATGATTCACAAGTATTCAGTAGCAAGGGGAGATAAGATAATTAATCTAAACTAAAATATAGGAGCAAAGGACATTAGAAAACATACTGCACAAAAGATGTTTGCCAAATTCAGAGATCAAAACAACAATAACATATGGCCATAAGATGTCCTTCCTTCTTTCATTAACTCAAATGGTTCTAGCATCATTGGCGAGTACACTCATGGCTCCAAGGGAGAATTCTAAGCAAATAAGAACAACTGAGCATTGAGCTCCTAAAAACAATTGAAAGTAAAATGCTATGCTTCTATTACTTGCTAGACTGAAAAATCATCAATTTTGCTGACACTTGTTATGGCATCAGACTTCTTATTTATACACAAAGTTTGACCTCAAAATAACCTAATCAACTATACACTTTTTGAATATAATATATTATCTATGGTTGGTGATATCTGCACCACTTACAATCACCTCAAAATGTGCAGAGGTCTGACAAGACAAAAGAAGAAGATATGGGACAAATCAAGAAGAATTGGCCTAGAGAAGAGTGTTGAGGTACTTATGGAAGAAATCTGATCATCCTAGTATCTGAGGCTACATGCCTCATAAATGCAAATTGTGGCTTCCTATCTTTGATGTGCACCTGGTAGTTAATGTCAGAGTAGTGCCTTGAGATAATCACTTGTCAAAGTCATCTCTTCCTCCTAACATACCTTATCTGGATTGCCTACTTGCTGACCCTTATTAACTTCTTGACAGTGATCAAAAGCTCCAGGGAACCTAGACACGCATTTCTGTGAATGAATACAAAACTTTGGGCCCAAAATTCCAAAGTCCGGGAGCTTACGCTCAAAGAATAGTGAATCTTCAAAACTATACCCTGCTAGTGAAAATCTCTAGATATTAGAGGACTTTATTGTTCCTTGTTCTAACTGAAGGCCTCCAAAATCTATCTGATTCCTTCTTCATCTACATCCTTTATGCAGTCCCATTGGTCATTGACAACCCCAAACTGCTCTTCAACATCATCGGCCCCTTCCTTGAATTTAGCAGCCACCTTCACTACATCATGAGCCCAGAGCATCATCTTGGTTAGGTGTGAAATTTTCCCTCAATCAAAATCCCCAGAGGAGTAGTACCGTGACTCCATTAACTCATCAAATTTACTTAATACAAAATCTTCCAAAGAACAGGTCCCAGTGGTAAAGGGATTGACTTGTGAAACCCTTGTTACAAATGTTGTATATGAATTCAAATAATTTTGGACTACCAGGATTATATCCTTAAGGGCCGCTACCAGTAACTTTCTCACATCAATTTTGAGACCAAGTCTAGAGTGATGGGCCCATAAGAACCTAAAGGGTTCTCCCAAAATCCCTATTTCTGTAATGAGTTCCTCCCCAAAGTTCATTATTTCTTCTAATTCAGACCTCGATTCCTCATACTTTTCTATTTCCTTCTCCCATAGGGAGACTACACCGTTCACTTGGCCCAAAATTTTATTGGCCTCATAGAGGTCTAGGAGTGTTGCTACCAAGAACTACCTTACGGCTGTGACCTGCTCAATGACTCACCTGTCCATAGCTTGTGCTCTCTTCTTCATGGCCCTTAGAGAATCAATGTCACCCTATGGGAGTAGTGTTCCAAATGTGGAGGATTTTAGATGAATCTTGGCCAATGGCTATGTTAGTTCTACAAGAACCCTAAGGAGATCTACTTTCTTTAGTTTTTCCTCCTTCACCTTCTGTGCCTATTTTTTGTATCAGGCTTCAATCGCCCAGGTGGCCTCTTTCAATAGGTTCAATTCCCTTGTTTATCTCTCCACCCTAGAGGAAATTTTATAATTGTATAGTCTGTAGCTCCTACTACTGCTTCCTCTACATCTGGTGGAGGCGTCGCCACTACTGTGACTATACTTCCACCTAGACCAGTCTGAAGATTATGGATGGTCTGGGCCCTCTTAGGCTTCTTAGCCTCTTGTTTTTGGGCCATCATTTTGGCCAAGGAGAGAGGGGCACTTGCTTCCACCAAGGCCTTTCTTTTCTAGGACTCTACCAGCCATTGTGGCAGCTAGGGTGGTCTTGCTGCTAAGGCTTGGGAATTGGGGTCTTTTTCAGGGTCGTGTGGTGTTTCCCAGGTATCCATAGTCACTTTGGACTCTTTTTATTGCTCCCTAGGATTTCCCATATCTTCCACCTTGGTGGCTTCAACATTTGTATCACAAGGATTTTCCCCTTCTCCAACATTTGTGGTCTCAGTATTCACATTTATGGGGTTATCCCCCTCATCCTATTGTTGTTGTTCTTCCTCAGCGCCGTCCGGTAGGACATTATCCTCCAAGGGCACATCTTTTGGAGGGGCCAAAGGTGTATGGCCTAGATCTGACTATTGGGCCACGGAGACCACCTTGCTGACTATCACACTCTAGAACACCTAATCACCTGGAGTAACTAGAGGCATTTGGAGAATGACAAATGGGGGTATGGTTTCTCCCAAAGGTCTAGTTTCCTCAGTTATTGTTGGCTTCTCTTCTTTTATTTTCCTCTCCTATGTCTTGATCCCTAGGACCGATGTTTCTTCCATATCTTGTGGATTATGTTGTTCTTGTTCTTCTTCCTGCTCTTACTCCTACTCCTGAAACTCTTTTTTCGAGGCTACCTCTTCTTGTTCATTAATCTCCTTCACTGCCCTCACCACATCGGCCTGTAAGTTCACAAAGACTTCCATCTGGAAGAGGTCATCAAAATCATCATGGGGAGGGGAGGTCATTGGAGGGTCCTCTAGTTTAGGAGAAGGGATAAGTTCCACCTAGGGAATTTTTGGCATCCCAAGACTTGCATCTGTGCTTGACGGGGGATGCTCCACACTTTGCTTCTTTCTTCTTATTTGTAGTGGGGCCCCAAAATCCAAAATAACTATAGTTTCATCCTCAACCTCTGTCAACTGGCTCATGAGTGGTTCCAGTGAAGGGGAGCCTTTTGGGAGGGTAGATCCCACCAGAGTAATAGGAAGACCAAGAGAAATTTGGGCACTCATTGTTTCACTTAGCTGGCGGGACGCCTCAATCTGAGAGTGAATTTGTTTCAGAATATGGAGTGGAGCTGGGGGTGGAACTTGGGCTAGGGTGCTCTCTTTGGCTTTCCCCTTATCTTTACTCAGCCTGGCTACTCCTGAGGCCAAAGTGGACCCCCGTAAAATTGGTCCCCGGTGGGTGCTTTTCTTGCACACTTGTGTAAAGTAATCATGGTTGCACTATATGACACCCTGGGTGACATCCTCAATTATCAAAATATTTGTGGTGTCCGAATCCATCAAAGGGAGATCCATCTTTTCGATCCCCTGTGACTTATACGATGGGTCCTCCAAAGGCCCACTATCTAAAAAATCTTTTCGAAAGGTCCGAAGTTAAAGGCTCTTCACCATCCCTTTAGTCATCCTTGAGTATTTCTAGCTCCGGAGGTCAAAATAATCTTGGTAATCCACCCAAAAATCCTCCATATGAGGCTCATGGGGTGCGGATGCTTGGGGCAGTGTTGCATCAATCTTGCCAAGTGGGTCAAAATTGTTTCTTGCTAGGTGGAACTTGGCCAGCCCTAGACTTTTTAACTAATTGTTAGCCTCTTTGGCCACTACAAGACTGCAATAATAGTTCCCATAAGTGATCAGGAATGGGATGGAGGTAACCTTCTTTACTCCATAAAATGCATAGAGCTCCATTATTTGCCTACAATACTCCAAAAGAATAATCCTATCCCCACAATGCTTGGGTAATAGGTAGGGCTTTCTGGATAATTCGGTCAACCTCGTGTAAGAATGTTGTTGAAATTGAATAAAATAATTATCATAAGAACTCACCAGTGTCATTGCTTCCTTGGAAAGCCACTACTTGGAATCCCAAGTAAGTGTCAAAATATTGTGGTAAATGAAGGTGTCATTTACCTGGAAAAAATTGGGGAAGTTGGCTTCTGATTGAATTTGGGGATAATGCTCTGATGAAGCATTTTGTCTAGGCCCAATCCCAAGGATGTCCAATATAACTAAACCCTAGAGTGTGGGTGTTTGTTGTGCCAGTGTCCATAATACATACAAATTCATGTGGAACTTTAATATTCGGCTGACTTTATTCAGTTGAAAATCCACATGGTTGGCAATAGTAGTATCCTAGACAAAGTTATGTCCATGAGTGGTGATGCAATATAGGAAATAGTACATCCATGCCAAAAAATCCTTGGCATGAGTTTCCCCAAAGATCTTGCATGGAAAGATGATCTCCACCTGTACACATTCCTTGAAATCTCTGCGGGGGATCTCCAATTTCATTTTTTATAGTCTTTCCTTGGGGACTTCAACTAGTGAGAATTGAGATGTTGTCGGGCGATCTGTTGAACTTTCTCAAATTCCTTCAGTGATGTGACCTAGGAGATGACAGTAGCATTTCTAAACTTGGGGATCCCTATTCCCAAAGAAAAGGTGGCAACATCAAGAGTTACTATGGTTGCTAGGTAATTCAATGGGAGGGAAGAAGCAAGCAAAACAACCCAGGTGGGTGTGTTGTAGTGCTTCACCAAGGAGAGAATCAGCTCTGGTGCCTACACTGAGTCGGGGAAATAGGTGGCTTTGATGATGCCAGAGGCAGCCACATTCTTTTCCATGTTATCCTTGGTAGATCGTTGTTGGTACATTACCTGGACAAGGCCCTATAGTTCAGCCCATGATCCAACCTTTGTGTCGGTAATATTCTAAAGTTTGGAATCCACTTTGGATTCTACAAGGATAGCATCCTTTGGGTATTTGGATGTTAGCGGGAGATTCACCAGCATTTTCTTTGCCCTTGTCTTGGTTGCCACCCAGGTAGAAGTTGTCGAGAGTTCTGGACTTCCAGGAGGAGTTGTTACTTCAGACATTGTTTGTTGGGTGATCTGCAACCTACAAGACTAGACAATCATTAATACATGTGATAAAATATAAAGTAATTTTATGGACTCTGAAGAGTTCACCACCATTTCACACCTATCCTCAAGAAGATGCTAGTTCATCAAATCTCAAAAAGACAACAATCAATAACTTGCTTGGATTTAATTAACACCCGGGGGTCCTGGCAGTTCTAGTCTATGAAAAAATGTGATGAAGGTCATGGGATTATGTGGAACCCAGATTCAAGAGAAACTAGCCATTATTGAAATGATCAAGCAGTGAGCCGTACTGGGCTAACATGGGTTTTCACACAGTCACACAATAAAATGGTGTAATGTAATTAAAGATGATAGATGTCTTGACACGGGTGAATTGAATGCCAATTTGGTGATTTTAAATGCTCACACATGGGGGAATTTCATTCCTCCATTAATGTTGAAGTGACAGAGGAGACAGAAAATGATCATGCCTTAAACAAGTGAGGTGCCGAGTTTGAGCCAGGTAGAAACCACATGGGCGAGCTCAAAACTTGGGTTTGACAATGTGGAGAGCACAGTGAGATCATCATAGGATGGGTTAGACACGATAGAATACACAAACCAATGTACAAAGACACACTATGGACACCCTACTTACACAGGAGGCCAAAGAACAACAAATTTATAAGAAATGACTATCTAACCTGCAGACTACAAACAAATTACAGTGACTTACAACCAACCTACACTATTTGTTAGAATTAATTTAGAATAACTGAGAGGGGAGGGGTGAATTAGTTATCCTTAGGTCTATATGTAGCAAATAAAAACCTTTTGTACTTTAGATCTACTCGATAGCAGTAGCATAAATCAACAACTTTAATCAAGCAGTTTACTATCAATTGAAATTAGATTGTAGTAACATAACAGTAAAGCAAACCATAAGCATTCACACAAGTTGACACAATTATTTAACGTGGAAACCCAATATGGGAAAAACCACCAGTAACATGCTACCAAGTTTTCACTCTTCAGAAGTAATGCCCTGTGAGGAGCCAACCCTCTAAAAGGTTACAATAACACACTGCTAGGTGTGA
The DNA here is from genome assembly GCA_018584345.1 of Thuja plicata. Classification (NCBI taxonomy): domain Eukaryota; kingdom Viridiplantae; phylum Streptophyta; class Pinopsida; order Cupressales; family Cupressaceae; genus Thuja; species Thuja plicata. The sequence goes on from MU225043.1 coordinate 582,951, forward strand.
CCTGGTTAAAGGATTTTATCACCCTGTTAGGAGTGGCCTTGTTAGAGGACTTAGAACATTCCAATCTGAATATCACCTTGTTAGAGGATTTATAAAAATGACTGTTAAGTCAACCTTGTTAAAGGATTTAACTGATACAATGGTAAGAAAGTAATCAGCAGTTTGTGATCTAGTACATACAACTTACTTTGCAAATTTAGATCCAATTACAGCTCTGATGTTTACTTACTGGATAGGCTACATTGTCATTTCAACCTTCTAATCTACTTGGAAATCCGTCAAGCAATCACATATGCAACACTCTGCCTCTTTCTTTTGCCTTCTCTGCTAGATCATGCCAAATAGTAAATCAACTATGCAAACCTCTTACATACACATACACTTTTTGCAAACAACATGAATAACCCCTTGAGGTTATCATATACCTCTCTGTCTAGGTTAGATAAATATTTTGCTACTTAAACAAGATCGTAGATCTTAGGTTAGGTCAGATCCAACAGATCATTCCATCTTTGCATTACATTTACTTCTCCAAAGTAGTCTCTAATTAAATCTTGAAATAATGCAATAATTATGGTTACCCATACATTAAATGGCATGGATCAATCTTTAATTAACATTACATATCCCAATAAAATTAACTAAGTCGGCTAGAGATCTCAAATCCCATCATTAATCCAATTACCGTAAGTCGGCCAACATCATTGTTTCCACTCGGCAATTTCAATGGTGCTCGACATTGAGCAAATTTTTGCTCATCACAAGCAACTTTACTCAGCACAAGAAACTTTTCTTTTCATAAGCAACTTTGCTCGGCACAAGCCAAACTTGCTCAGCATAAAATAGCCAGAAAAACTATCTTTGAAAGATAAACAACTAATTACTTTGCTAGAGTGCAAACTAATCAAGTACCCTTTTAGTTGCCTTAACTCAACCATTCACTTGGTCTTCTTGTTAAATCTTCTTCATCAACAATAGATATGGTACTCAAACAGATAACAATAGTCTCACCAGTAAAGGTTTGATATCAATGAAAAAAATAACAATTGCTTGCATTGTCACTTTCCAACAATTTCCTTCTTTGGCATTGATGGCAACACAAAATATTAAAACAATGATTTAACAAGCATAGCTACCAACCAATCCAAAGATTCACCTGTGTTCCTTGATATGAACAAATTTTTATTAATGTCTTTAGCTTCATTCTGATTCTTATCTTTAAAACATTTCTCCCTCTGTGTCTGTAATCACACTGTCATCATCTGTGTCTAATCATCTGTAGACTCCCTCTGAGTAGATAATCACTTCAATGTTTTCAATAGTAAATTTTGCCTCTATGTAATCTTTCCCTCTTTGTAATCTCTCTTTCTTGGCAATCTCTTCCTCTTTATAGGTAATCTCTCCCTCTTTGACAACAATGCCAAAGACATCAATATCTATATCATGTAGATCTTCAATATCATGTAGATCTTTAGTATCATGCTGATCCTATCATCTTGATTATGACTAATTTTTTTTTTTTCAGTCTTTGTTCATCTTCACAACTTTAGCCAACATCCTAAAGTGTGACTTATTGTGCATCAATGTGTCAGATATTCTGAGTAAAATATTTGATGCAACAGTACCATACAAAACTTAAATAGCCTCAATTAGGGGAATCACCCCCAATTTACCTCATAGATACTCATGAGCATCCTTGGGTAGTGTTTTTGTGAATATGTCTGATAATTTTTCTTTACTGTTCACATAATCTAGTCTCACTTCTTTACTTTGAACTAGCTCCCTCAAGTAATGATACTTGATAGCTATGTGCTTTGTCTTTGAGTGCATCACAGGATTTTTAGAAATATTAATAGCACTTGTGTT
>MU225043.1:588967-616650 GCA_018584345.1 Thuja plicata
GAGGACTTAGAACATTCCAATCTAAATGTCACCTTGTTAGAGGATTTATACAAATGACTGTTAAGTCAACCTTGTTAAAGGATTTAACTGATACAATGGTAAGAAAGTAATCAGTAGTTTGTGATCTAGTACATACAACTTACTTTCCAAATTTAGATCCAATTACAACTCTGATGTTAACTTATTGGATAGCCTACATTGTCTTTTCAACCTTCTATTTTGCTTGGAAATATTTCAAGCAATCACATATGCAACACTCTGCCTCTGCCTTTTGCCTTCTCTGCTAGATCATGCCAAATAGTAAATCAACTATGCAAACCTCTTGCATACACATACACTTTGTGCACACTACATGAATAACCCCTTGAGGTTATCATATACCTCTCAGTCTAGGTCAGATAAATCTTTTGCCACTTAAACAAAATCGTAGATCTTAGGTTAGGTCAGATCCAATGAATCATTCCATCTTTGCATTACATTTACTTCTCCAAAGTAGTCTCTAATTAAATATTGAAACCATGCATTAATTATGGTTACCCATACATTAAATGATGTGGATCAATCTTTAATTAACATTAGATATCCCAATAAAATTAACTAAGTCAGCCAGAGATCTCAAATCTCATCATTAATCCAATTACTATAAGTTGGCCAACATCACTGTTTCCACTTGGTAATTTCAATGGTGCTCTTCATTGAGAAACTTTTTGCTCATCACAAGCAACTTTACTCAGCACAAGAAACTTTGCTCATCATAAGCAACTTTTCTTGGCACAAGCAAAACTTTCTCGGCATATAACAGCTAGAAAAACTATCTTTGAAAGATAAACAACTAATTACTTTGCCAGAGTGCCAATTGATCAAGTACCCTTTTAGTTGTCTTAACTCAACCATTCACTTGGTATTCTTGTTAAATCTTCTCCATCAACAATAGATATGGTACTCAAATAGATAACAATAGTCTCACCAGTAAAGGTTTGACATCAATGACAAAAATAACAATTGCTTGCATTGTCACTTTCCAACACTATTTACAACTTATTCAAACATAAAATTACATTATTTGTAAATGTACACCAAAATACAGTGCACAGAAGGTAGACAACCTTCCTACAAAGCCATCCTTCCAACAAGAGGCAATGATGAAAACCAGAAACAAAAAGCAAACAAAGCCAAAACAAAACCAGAGATGAAAAAAAAAAGCAAATAAAAAGGAAACAAAGAGAACTAGAAGGGCCTACCTTAAATGTTGGTAAATGCGAGAGAAAGGGCATGGGAGGTGCTCTATAAATAGATAGATTCATGGACCATGAATATAGAAGACCCTACAAGGATAAGTGGAAGCACGCACAAGCTCAAAAAGCAATTTCACCATTAAACACTTGAAGCAAACGTACTTAGATCACTGGTAATTTTCACAAATTGCACTTAATTGCTCTTAATTTGCTCAGGTTAATTTGTTTATTTTAAATCTAAAAATGACAAGTGAAACCTCATTTATACCCTTGGGTGAAAATGCACCACCTCCTTTTGCAAGTCCCAAGAAAAGGCAAACCTTTGGACTCTGGGCCTGGGGAATCCATGCAACCAAACCCTCTAACAAAAGAGGAAGCATTAGAAAAGAATCCTAGAGTCCAAAATCTAGCTGGCACAAAGAAAAAAAATAGTCTGAGACTGGGTCCCAATGGGAGAGAAACCAAAAAGAAAAGAAAAAAGTGGCCCCGTGGAGGTAAAGGCTGGAAGAAAAAAAAAAAGGGAAAGGAACAAGGACAAAAGAAAAAAGGGGGACCCAACATTTTTCCCACAAAATGTAGGGATGGGTATAAAGAGCATAAAAAATGGTGACTCATTGGGATGATTGCCTTAGAACATTTTAGAACTACAAAATCTCTAGTTAGAAAATCTAGAACTCATCTTTACAGGGAGCATTTCATTTGCAAGGTGCGAGGTATCTGAGAAAACCTGATTCATCATTGATCTAATCCTTCAATCTCTTGTCAGCTGTGAAGCATGTGCTTTGGAAGAAAGTCAAGTCGATGTTTTCTAGGAGAAGCAGAGAGATGGCACTAGGTGCATCAGACCAAAATTGTTGTATCTTGCACGATCCTCTGGATCCTAGAATTCTCTATTCTTTAGTTTTTTTTTTTGGGAAGATGAGGAAGGCGGTACTTCTTTAACTATGAACCTTAAGCTTAGCTATATTTTATGGTGGTACTTCTTTCACCTTTCCATCCATTTTAATTTGTTGAATAGGAGAGATGTTCTGGACCTGAGATATTCTTTTGATTTTTAGACATGGCTAGGAACTAGTGCAACCGATCTACTCTCAAGGATCATACGATTACTTGCTTCTTAGATTTTCTATTAATTGACGTCAAGACTTTAGAGATATGAATCCAATGAAGATTACTCATAATCTTTTACCATGCACACAAAATAACTCTGGAGTGCGGGAAAATTCCACCATGCTAACAATAAATTTTGGATTAACAAAAATGCATTAGCCCCGTAGATCTTCGAGATTAGGTAAGGTTTGACCCAGAGCCATTGAAACTTAGTGTGCTTTCCTTTCTTTTCCTAGGCCTTGTCCCACAAAATAACTAGATTTAAAACCTGAAAGGCTTTGTATTGGGCTCTCTGATCAAATCAATTTTTGATGACACATAAAATTTTTCAGTGCTGCATCTCTTTCTTCTTCCATTTTCACTAGGTTCAGGAGATGAACCTCCATAATGTTGTCCCGAGTATTGAATTCCTGCATGAATTGTAAAACTAGGATTTTTAATTTGATTGGGAACACAGGACTCTAGCAATAAACCAGGTGAAATGGGGAAGTCCCCAGAGCTGCTTTGAGTCTAATATGATCCACCCAAAGGGCAAACGTAAGCTTTTGGTGCCAATCCCAAGGAGTTTTGTCTAGCAAATGTTTGATCACCTCCAGTAGGTTTTTATTGGTAGACTCAGCAACACCATTACCCTGAGGATAATAGTTGTTGAAGAACTTGAGGGTGATCTGCCTCTGATAAGTCCATTATAATAGTTGCACTGAAGAAAATGTTGAACCATTGTCACACACGATAGCAAAGGGAATTACAAACCTTGTCACTATATTTTCTTCCAAGAATTTGATAACTACATTTGCCGTGGTATTCTTACATGGGTTTGCCTTGGGCCACCGGGTATAGTAATCATTCACAATCAAAATATACCAGTGGTTGGTGGATGAGTTGGGGTTTATTTCCCTGATAAAATTGAATGCCCATTTGGTGAAGGGTCGAACATCAAAGACCACTTGCAAAGGCATGGCCAGGTTCCGCTGACGATGGGATGCGGTTTGGCAAGTGTGGCACTTCCTTATGTGAGTGTAGATGTATTTGATGATGAAGGGCCAATAATATATGGCCTAGAGAATCTGATGGGAAGTGGCATTAGCTGAGCTGTGCCCAGTTCTAAACTACCCATGGAATTATTCTATCATTTTGGCATCATGGTCTCTATCTATACACTAGAGGTAAATTCCCTCAAAATTCCTGTGAAAAATTGTACTATTTTTTATCATGAAGTGCACACTTTTTAGTCATAGGGTGTGACATTTGTTGGGGGGAAGCTTCTCTGGGAATATTTTATTGAGCAATAGGTACACCAGATCGGTATACCATGGATCTTGAGTGATGAAATCCACAGTATAGGTTTGACATTCATTGTTTGGAGTTACTTCTGCCATCGATCTACATAGTCCCAGCCTTAGACTATCATCATTGGTCGCATCTCAAGATCATATTCCTAGAGGATGGCAATCCATTTCCCCCAGCATTCACCTAGTTCACTCTTTAGTAGTAAATATTTTACGGCCTGGTCTAGAATGATAGCATGCACTTTACTCCAAAGGATGTATTGCCGAAATTTCTTCATGGCTTGGACTAGAGATAAGGCTTTCTTTTCCAGGGGTGTATATTAGACTTTGGCATTTTTAAAGGAAGGAGGTGATGAAGTCAATCCATCGCTCTTCCCCCTCAACCTTCTGGGTTAGAAATGTAGCTACAGAATGCGGTGAAGTGAAGGAGTATATGTGGAATGGGAGGGAATAGTCTGGACTTTCCAGGACTGGTGCCTCCACTATGGTTTGCTTGATCTAAGAAAATTATTGCTTCACTTCAGGGCTCCACTCAATCTTGGTGTCTTTCTTCATCATGTCATTGAGTGGCTTAACAATTTAAGTGAATCCAGTTATGAACCGCCAGACAAAATTTATCTTTCTGAAGAAAGATCTCATCTCCTTTTTACTACCGGGAATTTGTAAATTTAGTAGTGCTTCAACTCTCTCAGGGTTGATGGATATTCCCTTCTCAGAGACTATATTCCCAATAATTTTCCCTTCAATAATCTCAAATATGCATTTCTTGGGGTTGAGGGAGATGCCATACCGGTGACATCTCTCATAGATCTTAGCGATGTGGGAGGAATGATCATACATTTCCAGGGAAAAGACTGTTAAATCATCCATGTAGATGATTATTCACTTGTACCCATCCTCATACTTAACCATAACCTGGTTATATCTAAAGTACCCATCCAGGAAGGACATCATTTGGGAACCATTAACAATTTGTAACACCTCATCTAGCAAGGGGAAAGGGTGATTGTCCTTCTTGGAGGCCTTGTTTAAATTTCAAAAATCCATGCATAGGTGGATCTCATCATTCTTATTATGAACAGGGATGAATTTGGCAACCCATGCTGTGTGCCGAATAGGAAAGATAATGTGGGCCGACATTAATTTCTGAACCTCTTGATGAATTAGAGGTTTGATCAATGGGTTTACCAACCTCTACTTTTTCTAGAAAGGTTTGGCATCTAGTTTTAGTGGGATGTTATGTGTCATGATAGAGGTATCATAGGTCTTGAGATCCTCATACCCTCAAGAAATAACATCAATGCATTCTTGGAGAACCACGAGAATCTTCTCCTTCTCCTCTGGGGAGCAAGAGGGACCAATGTGGAACAATTTGTCTTCATCAACTTTATCAATGTTGATCCTTTCTAATTTTCCTCCCTCAGAGGAGGATGATATCTTGTCTTGGCCCTGGGGGTTCAAATCAAAGATTCTTTCTAGAGCTACCATCCCTTAGGGATGGTGTTGGTGGGTAGATCAATGATCTCGTCATCTTCTTCACCCTGCCCGGTATTGTCATGATCAATTTATTCCACTATCTGATCTTCAAAAATGCCAATGTTAGCCATGAAGGCCAAGATGTGCTGGTCATCCTCAAAAACCTGAAAGTGGGTGATATTATTCAGGATGGATGGGGTGGGGACCATTTCAATAGAAAATTTTAAGAGCCAGGAACCAGCCATCGGCTTGAGGATGTTGGAGGACACAGCAAGGGCATTTGGAACATAGTTGAATTTCCATGGAATGAGGTTGATGCCAAAAGCATCAAATTTTTTTATTAGGCTCCATACCCGATTATGGTATGTGGCTAGCCTTTTGTCATGACACGTGTATTGGCTTCGAACCTGCTATACAATCAGCTTTGAATTACCCATTTCCCAGAGGCAAGTGACCCATTTTCTCAATGCGAATAGGAGTATGAGGACTAAGACCTCATACTTTGTCACATTATTGGTGCAATTAAACTGCAACCTTTAAGATGTGAGGAAGGATTTCCCCCACAGGTTGATCAGTTCTTCTCTAGCCCCACAACCAGCTTGTTTGGACCGGGATCCGTCAAACTTTAGGATCCACAAATTGTTGTTCATTTTCTAGGGCTGGGAAGGAGAAGTGGCATTTGGATTTGTTTTGAGATTGGGAGGTTTGCGATGTGACTCCTCCATATCTGATGGTGCATGGGTGAGAATTTTCTCTAGAGAATCCTCTAGTTTGGATTCCTAGATGAGCGGTACCTCTGGTGTACCGTTGGGTGGATTGCACGGTCCAGGTCATCTAGTTTTGTGTTCTTTCTCTTGGATTTTGGTGATGTGGTGGGTAGCGGTAGTGATGCAAGGCTCATACTCTAGTTCAGAGTGTTTCTGTTAGTGTACCTGAAACCAATTGCCAGATAAGAGAGTGGCCAAAGTTGCCATGCTACCTTGTGAGTCTACCTCACACTTCAACTTTTTTTCCACATCTTGAATTCTCTGAGAGATTGTAGGATCCTCTTCGAGGATGAAATCAAAGGTTAGGATTTCTCATGTTTGATAAACCCTGAGGGAGGATTTAGAGAAGAGGACTTCATTTATCCTCCCAACTTCGGTGAGGGAATGTTTCATTATGGGTTCACTCTCTGCCTAGATTTGATATTATTTCCCCTTCCAAGGGAGCCATAGGTGGGAGAAGTCCATAGAGAAATACCCATTAAGGGCCTTTGACCAATTCCAATTTAATAACATACCATAGGTTTCAAGGATGTCCACCACCTTGATTTCTATTGTACTTTATATCTGGGGATCTTGGATGAGTTGAATCTGGACATTCTTCAGCTCACCAACCATTTCCGTGGTAATTTTTTCCAATTGGACTACTGTGCCTTTGGAGGGTGTGGGAGTGAATCTAAGTATCTCGCATATGGATAAGGGCATGAAGTTTCCTAAAGCACCACAATCTACCAGGCAGTTGTATAGGTTCTTCCATTGAATTTTAAAGCCTAGTATGAATGGAGGATCCTCTATGTTTCCCCAGAAGACGGCCGAGTTGGCATTGTCGAGTGTGATAGTCTTTGGTGGATGAATGATGGCTTCCATGTTTTCCAAAAGCTTTAGAAGGGATTTATTCCACTTGGGAAAATTTAGAAAAACCTCCATCAAGGTCATGGAGGTGGTGGTACTCTCTAATGCCTTAGTGATATCAAACCATCCACCAGGGTAAAGCTGGCTTCCCTCAGTCGAATCCCTGGTGTGGTTAGGGTGAGGTCCTTTTGGCAGGAAGGATTGATCATTTGTATTATCCTAGGGGTGATATTTTTGGGAGGCTATAATGCGGAAGATGGCCCTTTGCTATCCTGACTCTGAGTGTTGTAGGGAGTCCATGTGCTAGTGAATGCGTTGGCCTCAAAGGCCAGGATGGATTCGTCAAAAAACCCCTATAATTCATGTTCTTCTTCATCCTCTTCATGTGTCCCAAAGAAGATGGTCTCACACATGAAGATAGTATCAGGAGGCTCTAATGTGGAGGATTCCAGGGGAGCTGGATTGACAAGTTGTTGCATGTCCGACTGGGAGATCATGATGATCTTCTCCAGTGTGGCACAGTTCACCTCAGAGTGAGAGAAAGTGTTGTGAAATCTACACCACATGGTCAGGGGGTGGAATTTTGCAAGCTACATAGAATGACTAGATCAAGCACCACCCTGAGTGGAATTTTTATCTGGAGGAGGACCTCCGGTATTTGCATTGTTGTTCCATTGTTGTTGGTTGGGCTGAGGCACATTTTTGTAGTTTTGACCTCTAGAATTGGTGTTTCATTGTCTAGAGAAAGTATTCCCTCTCTGGGAATTGGATTTGTGGGGTGCGGAAGGCCCCACCTTCATTTGTCCCATGTTCATCATTAAGGATGACACCAATCACCAGAGGGATTCAACCTGGGCTGACAGCTGGGTAGTTGTGTTACAATGTGATAGTTGTTGTGGTGCAATCCTGGGGAAAGCGGTAGCAGCTCCCAGAGTTGAGGATAGAAATCCTTCGGCCGCAGAGGACTAGAAGAAAGGTACTCCGAAGGGTTATGTCAAAGGTTGTTGCATTTATCACAACTGGTTCTAGGGAATGTATTCCAGACCCGATATTGTCTGGGCTTGAGATGGGTAAATGTACTGGGCCTGTTGGTCTATTGGCAGTGGGCCCATGGCCATCATTGGGGTACCCATTGCGAGTTTTGGGTTGTATCCCCCAATGTAAGGAGTTCCATTGGGTATCATATTGAATGGTAAGATCTGTCCAATCCTGTTGGGTTCTCTGCTCAAACTGAGAGACAACTCCAGGGCCAAGTTGTAAAATTTTTCTAGAGTGTCCCGGTCATTAGTGGCGGTAGTTCTCCAAATGAGAGTGGCAACAATGGGGTCCATGGAATTTAGGTATGTCTAGATGGTTACATCAGTGGAAGGGATGAAAGGGCCCGTGCACCACTTCAAAGAATGTTGGAACCGATGGTTGAATGTAGCAAGAGGTTCATTCAGTTCCTTGTTGATGGAGATGAAATAGCTGTGGGACCACACTGGGTCCATGTGAATGTGGAAGGCTACCAAGAAGGCGTCTTCCATATCTTTCCAACTATTGATGGAGTTGGCAGGCAAGTTTAGGTACCATTTTAACTCATTTTTCCCTAAAGACAGAGGAAAGATCTAGGTTACAATGTCTTGATGTTGTATCCAGTGTTTGTTCATGGCATCCTTATAGGCCTGAAGGTGTTCTTCTATAGTTCAGGGGCCTAGATGCTCATATTTGGGGTATAACTTCTCCAAATGTGGAGGAAGATCATTGGTAGCACTGGGATTGTTTGTTTTTGGTTTTGGTTGGGTTGAACATTAGTCCCTGTGATTATCTGAGGGACATGGGTATTCTGGTGTGTAGTGAATCCCTAGATAAAGTTGGATGTCTACCTTGTTTGTTGGGTCCTACTTTTTTAGACAGGAGGTCTGAGTTCTACAAACTCTCTGGGATGTGGGTTTGATCGAAGGATTCTTTCATAATGTAGGAGTGAAAATGACCCTATTCCATAGAAATTTTAGTTCCTAAAACTACTACTTAGGTATCCCTTAGGAAATGTAAAATTGAGATCTTCAGAGGGAGATGAGATCATGCCCTCCTTCTAGCACTAGTTTTTGTTGACGGGACTTTGTGACTAGCTCCATCAATAGAGATAAGTTGTCACTGGGTACCATGGTACTAGCCAACTCCACTTGAAGAGGTTTACTGGAGAATCAATTCTCCCAGCCTTCAAGCACCTGGTAGTCAGGTCTCGATGGTGCAAGGGAGATAAGTTGGATAGGTGAGTGTTGTGTGATAGGATAGCAAGTTTTTACTCATCTTCTCAAGGATTTCAAAAGGGACAGGGCTTCTTGCAATCATTTGTATTATCAAATAAAATTCAAAAGATCGATGAAGGTTAGATATATGTTTCTACCTATAGTTATGCAACACATATTAAAATATAAAACTAAGCTCCAATGCAAGAAAACTACACTAAATACCAAATACATAAACAACCAATGATTCACATGCATTCAGTAGCAAGGGGAGATAAGATCATTAATCTAAAATAAAACATAGGAGCAAAGGATATAAGAAAACATACTGCACAAAAGATGTTTTCCAACTTCAGAGATCAGAACAACAATAACACATGGCCATAAGATGTCCTTGCTTCTTTCATTAACTCAAATGGTTCCAGCATCACTGGCGAGTACATTCATGGCTCCAAGGCAGCATTATAAGATACTAAGAACAACTAAGCATTGAGCTCCTAAAACAACTGAAAGTTAAATGATATGCTTCTATTACTTGCTAGACTGCAAAATCATCAATTTTGTCGATCCTTGTTATGGTGTCAGACTTCTTATTTATACAAAATGTTTGACCTCAAACTAACCTAATCTAACTATACACTTGTTGAACATAATACATTATCTTTGGTTGGTACTACCTGCACCACTTACAATCACCTCAAAATGTGCAGAGGTCTAAAAAGATAGAAGAAGAATATAGGGGAGAAATCAAGAAGAATCAGCCTAGAGAAGAGTGTCGAGGTACTTATGGAAGAAATTTGATCATCCTGGTATCTGAGGCTACATGCCTCATAAATGAAAATTGTGGCTCACTATCTTTGATATGCACCAGGTAGTTAATGTTGAAGCGGCCCCTCAAGAGAATCACCTGTCAGAGCCATCTCTTCCTCTTGACATACCTTATCTAGATCACCTACCTGCTGACCCTTATTAACTTCTTGATAGTGATCGGTCAACTTCAGGGAACTTGTACGTGGATCACTGTGAATAAATAAAAAACTTCGGGCCTATAATTCCAGATTCTAGGAGCTTACACTCAAAGAATAATGAATCTTCAAAACTCTACTCTATTGGTTAAAATCTCCTGAGACCGAAGGACTTTATTGTTCCTTTTTATGTTTGAAGGCCTCCAAATTCTAGTTGATTCCTTCTTCATCTATGTCCTTGATGTAGTCTCATCAGTCATTGACAACCTTGAACTGCTTGTCATCATCGTCAGCACCTTCCTTGAATTTTGCAGCCACCTTCACTCTGTCATGAGCCTAGAGCATCATCTTGGTTAGGCATGACATTTTCCCTGTATCAAAATCCCTAAAGGACTGGTACCTTGACTCCATCAACTCATTAAATTTACTTAATACAAAATCTTCCAGAGAACAAGTCCTGGCGGTGAAGGGATCGACTTGCAAAACCCTTGTTACAAATATTGTATATGAATTCAAAGAATTTAGGACTACCAGGATTTCATTGTTAAGGGTCACTACCAGTTTCTTTCTCACCTCAATTTTGAGACCAAGTCTAGAGTGTTGGGCCTGGAGGAACCCAAAGGGCTCTTCTCCCAAAATATTTGTTTCTATAATGACTTCCTCCCCAAAGTTCATTATTTCTTCTAATTCAAACCCCCATTCCTCATACTTTTCCATTTCCTTCTCCCATAGGGAAACTGCGTCATTCACTCAGCCCAAAATGTTATTGGCCTGATAGAGGTCTAGGAGTGTCACTGCCGGGAATTTCCTTATGGTTGTGACCTGCTCAATGACCCACCCGTCCATAGCTTGTGCTTACTTCTTCATGGCCCTTAGAGAATCAATGTCACCCTATGGGAGCGGTGTTCCAGATGTGGAGGCTTTCGGATGTATCTTGGCCAATGGTTGTGTTAGTTCTATGAGAAGCCCAAGGAGATTTACATTCTTTTCTTTTTCCTCCTTCATCTTTTGTGTCTATTTGTCATATCAGGCTTCAATCACCCAGGGAGCCTCTTTCAACATGTTCAATTCCCCCTATTTATCTCTCTTCCTGAGAGGAACTTTTGTAATTGTATATTCTGCAACTCCTGCTATTGCTTCCTCTACATCTGGGGGAAGTGTCACCACTACTACAACTATACTTCCTCCCAAACTGGTCTTAAGAGTATGGATGGCCATGGCCCTCTTAGGATTCTTAGCCTCTTTTTTCTGGGCCATCATTTCAGCCAAGGAGAGAGGAGCACTTGCTACCGCAAGGGCCTTTCTTTTTTAGGACTCTACCAGCCATTGTGGTGGGTGGGGTGGTCTTGCTACTAAGGCTTGAGGATTGGGGTCTTCTTTAGGGTCCTGTGGTGTTTTCCCAGTATCCATAGTCATGTCAGACTCTTTTTATTGCTCCTCATGATTTCTCGTATCTTCCACCTCTATGGCATCCACATTTGTATCACCAGGATTTTCCCCTTCTCTAGCATTTGTGGTCTTAGTATCCAATTTTCTAGGGTTATCCCCCTCATCCTACTACTATTGTTCCTCCCCAGTGCCATCCACTAGGACATTCTCCTCCAAGGGCACATCTTTTGGAGGGGCTGAAGGTGTCTTGCCTAGATCTGATTGTTGGACCACAGAGACCACCTCTCTGAATGCGACACTCTATGGGACCTAATGACCTAGAGTAACTAGAGGCATTTGGAGAGTGATAACTAGGTGTACGGTTCCTCCTGAAGGTCCAATTTCCTCATTTATTATTGGCTTCTCTTCTTGTATTTGTCTCTCCTCTATCTCAGTCCCCCAAGACTAGTGTTTCTTCCACATCTTATGGATTCTCATGTGCCTTTTCTTCTTCTTGCTCTTGCCCCTCCTAGAATTCATTTTCTAGGGCTACCTCTTCTTGTGCATCGATCTCCTCCACTGCCTCACCACATCAGCCTAAAATTTCAGCAAGACTTCCATCCGGAAGAGGTCATCAAAATCATCATGGGGAGGGGAGGCTGTCGGAGGGTCCTCTGGTTTAGGAGAAGAAGGGATAAGTTCCACCTGGCGAACATCACATCCCAAGACATGCATCTATGCTTGGCGGGGGATGATCCACCCTTTGCTTCTTTCTTCTTACTTGTAGTAGGGCCCCAACATCATGAATAGCTATAGTTTCATCCCCAGCCTCCATCCACCAGCTCATCAGTGTTTCCAGTGAAGGGGAGCCTACTGGGAGGGAAGATCCCACCAGAGTAATAGGAAGATCAAGAGAAAGTCGAGAGCCCATCATTTCACTCAACAGGCAGGACGCCTCAAGTTGAGTATGAATTTGTTCCAGAATATGGAGTGGAGCCAGGGGTCAAACCTATGCCAGGGTGCTCTTTTTAGCTTTCCCCTTATCTTTACTTAACCCGGCCACTCCAAAGGCCGAAGTGGACCCCCACAAAATTGGTCCCTTGCAAGTGCTTTTCTTGCACACTTGCACAAAGTAATTGTGGCTATGTTGTATGACACCCTGCATGATGTCCTCAATTGTCAAAATCTCTCGGGTGTCCCAATCACAGAAGGGAGATCCATCTTGTCGATCCCCTATGACTTGTACAATGGGTCCTCCAAAGGCTTGTTATCTGAAAAATCTTTTGGAAAGGTTTGAAGGTCGAGGCTCTTCATCATCTATTTAGTCATCCTCGATTATTTCCAGCCCTGGAGGTCAAAATCATTTTGGCAATCTACCAAGAAATCCTCCATGTGAGGCTTGTGGGGTGCGTACGCTCGGGGCATTGCTGTGTTAATCTTATCGAGTGGGTCAAAATTATTTCTTTCTAGGTGGAACTCGGCCAGCCCTAGACTTTTTAACTCATTGTTAGCCTCTTTGGCCACTGCAAGGCTGCAAGAATAGTTCCTACAAGTGATCAGGAATAGGATGGAGGTAACCTTCTTTACTCCATAAAATGCATGGAGCTCCAGTATTTGCCTATAATACTCCAAAATAATATTCCTATCTCCATAATGCTTGGGTAATAGGTAGGTCTTGCCTGAGAATCCGGTCACCTGAATGTAAGAATGTTGTTGAAATTGAATAAAATAATTGACATGAGAACTCACAATGGTTATTTCTTCTTTGGACAACCGGTACCCAGAATCCTGAGTAAGTGTCAAAATGTTGTGGTAAATGAAGGTATCATTTACCTGGAAAAATTGGGGAATTTGGCTTCCCTTTGAATTTTGGGATAATGGTCCCATGGAGCATTCTAGCCAGGCCCATTCTCAAAGACACCAACTGTAACTAAACCCTAGAGTGTGGGTCTTTGTTGTGCCAGTGCCCATAATACATATGAAGTCATGTGGAACTTTAGTGTCAAGCTGACGTTGTTCAGTTGAAAATCCACATGGTTGATGATAATAGTCACCTAGTCAAAGTTCTATCCATCAGTGGTGATGTAGTATAGGAAATAGTACATCCATGCCAAAAAATCCCTAGCTTGGGGTTCCCCGAAGATCCTGCATAGAAAGATGATCCCCGCTTGTACACATTCCTTGAAATCTCTGTGGGGGATCTCCAATTTCATTTTCTTAGTCCTTCCTCAGGGAATTCAACCAGTAAGAATTGAGATGTTGTGGGGTGAGCTGTTGAACTTTCTCAAATGCTTTCAATGATGTGACCCGGGAGATAAAAGTAGCATTCCTAAACTGGGGGATCCCCAGTCCCAAAGAAAAGGTGGAAGCATCAAGAGTTACTATGGTTTCTAGGTAATTCAATGGGGGGAAGAAGCAAGCAAAAAAACCTGGGTGGGTGTGTTGTAGTGCTTCACCAAGGAGAGAATCAACTCTGGTGCCTGCACTAAGCAGGGGAAACAGGTGGCTTTGATGATGCCAGAGGAAGCCACATTCTTTGCCATGTTATCCTCGGTAGATCATTGTTGATACATTACCCAGACAAGGCAATGTCGTTTGACCCATGATTCAACCTCTGTGTCGGTAATATTTTGAAGTTTTGAATCCACTTTGGATCCCACAAGGACACCATCCTTCGGGTATTTGGATGTTAACAGGAGCTTCTCTAGCATTTTCTCTACCCTTATCTTGGTGGCCGCCTGGGTGGAAGTGGTTGGGAGTTCCAGACTTCCATGAGGAGTTGTTACTTTATACATTGTTTGTTAGGTGATCTGTAACCTACAAGACTGGAAAATCATCAATACA
Source organism: Thuja plicata (assembly GCA_018584345.1). Lineage (NCBI taxonomy): Eukaryota > Viridiplantae > Streptophyta > Pinopsida > Cupressales > Cupressaceae > Thuja > Thuja plicata. Next base: position 603,102 of record MU225043.1, read on the forward strand.
TGTGATAAAATATAAAGTAATTTTATAGACTCTGGAGAGTTCAAAACCATTTCGCACTGTCCTTAAGAAGATGTTAGTTCATCAAATCCTAGAAATACAATAATCCGTAACTTACTTTGAATTAATAAACACCCGGGGGTCCTGGGGGTTCTAGTCTATGTGAAAATGTGATGAAGGTTGTAGGATTATGTGGAACCTAGAGTCCTAAGAAACTAGTCGTTATTGAAATGACTGGGCAGTGAGCCATACTGGGCTAACGTGGGTTGTCACACGGTCATGCAATAAAATGGTTTAATGGTATTAAATATGATAGATGTCTTGACATGGGTGAATTGAATTCCAATTGGGAAATTTTAAATGCTCACACATGGGGGAATTTAATCCTGCCATTAATGCTGAAGCAATGGAGGAGATAGAAAATGGCCATGGCTTGAACATGCGAGGTGTCAAGTTTTAGCCAGGCGGAAACCAGGTGGGTGAGCTCAAAACTTGGGTTTAACAACGCAGAGAGCATGGCAAGCTTGTCACAGGATGGGTCAGACATGATAGAATACACAAACCAATGTACAGAGACACACTATAGACACCCTACTTACATAGGAGGCCAAAGAATGACAAATTTATAGGAAATGACTAGCTAACCTTCAAACTACTAATAATTTACAATGATTTACAACCAACCTACACTATTTACAACTTATTCACATAGAAACTTACATTATTGGAAATTGTACACCAAAATAAAACACACAAAAGGTGGACAACCTTCCTACGAAGCCATTCCACCAATGAGAGGCGATGACCAAAAACTAGAAACAAAAAGCAAACAAAGCCAAAACAAAACTAGAGACAAAAAGAACAAAGCAAACAAAAAGGAAAAAGAGAGAACCAGAGGGTCCTACCTTAAATGCCAAGAAATGTAGGAGGAAGGGCACAGGAGGTTCTCTACAAATAGATAGCTTCATGGACCATGAACAGCAAAGACCCTACAAGGATAACTAGAAGTACACACAAGTTCAAACAACAACTTCACTATTAAACACTCGAAGCAGACATACTTAGCTCACTGGTAATTTTCACAAATCACACTTAATCTCTCTTAATTTGTTCATGGTAAATGTAAATATTGTTGGAAATTTGACTTCCTAAGGATGCATGACTCATTTTGTGTTGTCATCATGGAAACAAAATCATGTTTAGTTTCTGTCATGAAAGACAAAATGACTAAGTATGGAAAATATGGCAGATAGAGATATTCAGCGATCAGCACATCAACGCACATGTGAGAGATCAAGTCAGCATATGCACATTCATATATATTTGTATGACACATGTATATGCTACATCCAGACATGCATAGTATGGAACAACAATATGACAAAGTTATAGGCAGATCAAAAGACCAGTAGTCTAGAAGACAGAGCATGGAAGTCGACTAGTGTTTTGGTCAGCGTGAATTATTTTCTTATGTAATGGCTAAGTGCCTTTATTTATATGTTTTTAATGATGTAATTAGCATTGTAGTAAACATGCTTGAGCTAACTTGTTCAGAAGAGTTGTTTATTTTGTTTTAGGGTCGGCTAGAGTCTTGTTTTGGTCACGCCTATTTAGATATGAACATATAAGTATGTAATGTAAAGTTATGTTACAAGTGTCAAATTATTATGTAAGAAGAAGATAGAGAAGAGTAGAATGATGAAGTCAGTATATGATAGAGCTCTTTAATAGAGTAAGAGAATTCACGCATACATGGAACTGATCAAACAACAGTGTCATCATAGTAGTTCACTTTTGATATAGTATATATCAACTTTTAGAAGGTTGTAGCCTTCATCCTATTGGGAAATGAGCCATATACCTTTAATAGGGTTTTTTAAAAGACTCCTAATAGGGTCAAACCTTTAAACAGGTCATTGTACTCATATTGTAAGACTACTTCTAACAGGGCAAAGGAACTTTAACAGATTCATTATACCTAGTACAATATTTGTGGATACTAATTCCCACTGGGGTTTTCCTCTGATCAAGGTTTCCCTGTAATCATATCTTGTGTTATGATTTCTTATGTTAAGCTTCATTCAATGTATGTTTGATTTATGTTTAAGTTGCCGAAAAGTAATTAATAGACAAACACTGATTCACCCCCCCCCCTCTCAGTGTTTCTAAAAATTGGTATCAGAGCTCTGGTCCTTAGCAAATAAGTTTAACCACTTGAGGAGATCATGGACTCAGTAGAAGAAAAACATTTGAAAAAGAATCTTGAAGCATCTCTTGAAGATCTTGATAGATCTAAAAAATAAAATGAAGAACTTAGACTAAAAGTTGATGGCTCACAAATGCTTATCAAGAAACTAAGAAAAGATTTGAAAGATTTTTCTACAAGTGATCTAGGGAAAATGGTCAAAAATCTCAATGAAGAGAATATGTCTCTAAAAGAGAGAATTGAAAATCTGGATGAACAGCTCATAGAAAGTCAAATTGCTATTGAAAAAAAGATCAATGAAAGAAAACAATTAGATGATGAACTCTTGAAAGAAAACATGAAAGTCTTGGAATTGGAAAACATAAAGAAGAAATTGGAATCTAAATTAACAGAAGAAAATGATAAGATTGATAAACTCCACAAAAGTTCTGATTCACTTCAATCTCAGCTTAATGAACAAAAGCAAAAAGGAAACACTACTGGTCTTGGATACAGTGTAGCATAAATTGAAATCAATTCATTGCAAGAAAGAAAGAAAGATCATGAAGCATCTTCAGAAGCAAAGAAAATTGAAAAATTTGAAGAGATTAAAATAGATCCACCTAAAGGGGAAGTCAAGCAAGTTAACAAAACTTGTTATGCATGTAACAAACATGGTCATTTGGCAAGAGATTGCAAAGAGGTAAGACCTTTCAATGGTTATTGTTTCTCTTGTAATAAATACTTGGCCGCCTCTAGAATCATCAGAGCTGCAAGTTTTCCCTGCTCAGTGCAAGCACTGGAGTTGATACTCCAACTGGCGATGCTCTACAATGCCTCTACTAGGGTTTTCTTTCTTGTTGATCCTTGGCCATTGCACTATCCAGCGACTATCATCAATCTGGATGCAACTACTTTTGCTTGAGGGCTGGGGATCCCTCAATTCAAGGGAGCCATGGTTCTCTCTTTGGCCATGTCATTAAAGGATTTTTAAGAGGCTTCCCTTCTCTCCTAGAAACATCTTAACACCCATTAGTTGAAGTCCCCAAGAAGGGACGATAAAAAGATGAAGCTAGAAATCCCCCGTAGGGATTTCAAAGAACCTATCCAAGTAGGTATTATATTTCTATGCAGGATCTTTGGAGAGCCCCATGCCTAGGATTTCTTAGCATGGATGTATTAATTCCTTTACTACATCACCACCCATAATCAGACATTCAATTGGGCGGCCATCATTGCCAACTATGTGGGCACATAGTTGAAGAGTGTCCTCTAGACATGTAGGTTCCACATGACATCCCACATACTATGAGCACTGGCCCAACAGAGACCTGCCTTTCAGGGTTTGCAGATGATGGGTGTTCTTGGGAATGAGTTTAGCTAGTTGACACCATGGGATCATTATCCCCAGGTCCAGTGGGAATGAAGCTTCCTATATTTTTGTAGGGTAAATGATGCATTCATTTACCAGAACATCTTGACACTTACTTGGGACTCCAGTTACCGGTTATCACAAGAGGTGATGAACCTGGTGAGTACTTACAGGAATTACTTTATTCAATTCCAATAGCACACATATATTTGGGTGACCGGCTTCTCCAGGAAACCCTATCTTCTTCCTTGGTATTGCGGGGATAGAATTATTATTTTAGATTTCTATAGACAAATTATGGAGCTGCATTCCCTCTTCACATTGAAGAAGGTTACCAACGTTCCATTCCCAATCTCTTATGGGAACTATTCTTGTAGTCTTTCCACAACAAAGGAGGCATACAATAAACTGAATATCCTGGGACTGGTGGAATTCCACCATACTAGAAACAATTTTGATCAATTGGGTAAGATAGCACTAGAGCTTCCCTAGGTGTCCCCACCACACAAAGATGATATTGAAGATTTCTGGGTGGACTTCCAGGATAGTTTTGATCTCCAGGCCCACCAGCATTCATGGATGTCTAAAGGCTGAATGAAAGCCCTTGACCTTCAGGGTTTCCCAAAGATTTTTTCAGATGATTGGCCCTTGGAGGACCCATTGTATAAAGAGTAGGGGTTAGAAAATTTGGATTTCCCTTCGGTGGATTGGGCCACCCTAGAAGATTTAATAATTGAGGGGGTATGCCACCCCATTGTAGAAAATAGTCACAAGTATTTTGAGCGGTTGTGTCTGAGGAGCACCCGAAAAGGACTAATTGTTCAGAGGTTTGCCTTGACCTCCAGAGCTATATGACCCAACACAAGAAAGGGGAAGGAAAAAGAATATACTCCATCCCAGGTACCTCCCAAGGGTTCACTCCCCATAATGGTGCAAGTACAAGAGAAAATGGAGGCATCAAGGCTGACAAGCTAGAAAATAAGCACGCAGCTATCTCAGGGCCTCGTTGCAACTCCAGTAGCATCTGCTCACCCAGTGGGATCCCCATCATTGGCCACACTGATGAGCAGGTAGACTTTCACTGAGCTAGAGTCTACAATTATTTTGGATGCCAGGGATCCACTATAAAGGAAGAAGAAGTAGAAGGTGAACCCCACCCCAAGCATAGACATAGGCCCCGATATGCCTGACGTTCCCCTAGTGGATGTCATTTTAGATTCCCCTAAATTGAATGATATTTCAGATACCTCTCCCTTGCATGACAACTTCATTGATATCTTTGGGATGGATGAGATCATGAACCTGCATGGGGATATAGATCATGTGGTGGAAGAGATAGGCGCTCAGGAAAAAGAGGAGATTCTCGCTAAGAAGGAAGTCTTAGAGCGAGAAGTTGCCACAGAGCAGGAAGCCCAAGAAGAAACAAAAAAGGAGCCAGAGTAGGAGAAAATACCGGTACAAGAGATCGAGAATGAACCAAGGAAAATAGCACATGAGTAATCAATGACTGGGGAAACTGGACCCATGGGGTCAACCATACCCCCATTCATCACGCTCCAAACACCTTTAGTTACTCCAGGTGACCAAATGCCCCAAAGTACATTTGGGGAGGTGATCACAGTAGCCCAAACATTCAACCTAGGTTGGACACCTCCACTGCCTCCAGAAGATGTTCTAATGGAGAAGGATATCCTAGTGAATAATGTTAAAGAGAAACAACAATAGCAGGATGAGGGGAGAACACTCGAAGATATGAACATTAATTTGCCTGATACTAAAAAGAACAGGGAAATCCTCGATGTTATAGGTGATGCTGATACCAATAAAAAAGGAACCCCAGACATCATAAAGGAGGATGCCAACACGGTAGAAAATACTGAGGCCTCTGGAGAGAAGGAGTAGGAACAGGAAAAGGAGAAAGAGCTCGATGACACTGAAGATACTGGGAATGCACCGCTGGACTTCAAAAAGAGTCTTGATACCTAGGTCTTCACAGCAAAGCTGCCCCAGACACCCCAATAACTGGTGGAATCTAGAAAGACAAAGGAACTAGTGGTATAAATAGGTGTTCCACTCTCCCTAGCCGAGATGATGGCCTGAAATGCAGAGGCCAAGAAGCCTAAGAAGGCCCGGACAGTCCATACCCTCTAGATTAGTCCAGTAGGCAGTACAATTATGGAAATCGCAACACCTCCCCTAGATGTAGATGTAGTGGCAGTAAGGCCTAAGGATTATGTGATCATAGAGGTAACAATGGGGAGGAGAGATAAGGAGGGTGAGTTGGACCTGTTGAGGGAGCCACCAAGGTAGTGGAGGACCGATATAATAAACAGACCAATAAGTTTAAGGAGGAAAGAGAAACCAATACAAATCTCCTTAGACTTCTGACAGAACTCACACAGCCCCTGGCTGAGATCCACCTAGAAGCTTCTACCTCTGGATTACCACTTGCACAGGGTGATGTGGATGCTCTCAGAGCCATGAAGAAGAAGGCCCAAGATGTGGATGGGTGGATCACCAAGAAAATAGTCATCGTAAGGAAATTTTTAGTGGTATCACTCCCCAATCTCTATCAGATCAACAACCTATTGAATCAAGTAAATGTATCTACTACCTTATGGTAGGGAGACTTACAAAAGTATGAAGGATGGAAGGCCACATTAGATGAGGTCTTCAACACTGGGGAAGAAGCTATCATAGAGGTAGGTATTTTGGGGGAAGAATATTTCGAGTCCCTCCGAGCCCAATACTCCAGACTTGGCCTCAAGATTGAGGTATGCAAGGAAATGGTTAAGGCCCTAAGAGAGAAAATAACTATAGCCCGGTATCCTTTGGGCCTATTTAAGGAATTTGTGGTAAGGGTGTCACAAGTCAACCCCTTCAACATCGAAATGTGCACCCCAGAGGACTATGTCCTTAGTAAATATGATGAGTTCATGGAGTCCCTATATCATTCTGTAGGGGACTTCGATGGAGGAAGACTATAAAGATTATCTAAGATGATGATCTAGGCACATGATTCCATAAAGATAGTAGATGAGTTTTAGAATGGGGCCGGAGAGGTTGAGGAAAAGTTTGAGGTCGCCCGCAGCTAGTGGGACAATATTAAGGACATAGATGAGGATGGCATAAGCCAAGTTTTGGAGACATTCAAAAATAGCAAAGGGAAATAAGGTTCTCCAGATTCTAAATATTTTTACCAGTAGGTTACAGTTTGAACATTATTTATTCTTTGAGTGCAAGCTTCCAGATCCTGGAGTCCCGGATCCAACAGTTTTGTATTATTTCAATGACCGTGCATCCAGGTTCTCCCAGAGCTGACCAGTCATTATCAAGCAGTTAATAAGGGTGTTAGAAAATAGATAACCCCAACAAGGCACATCAACTCGAGGGATGGTTCTAACAAGTGGTCTTCCCAAGGTGCCACTCTAGCATAACACCTAGCGCATCAAAGACAGTGAGCCACTTTTACATTAATGAGGCATGTAGCCTTGATCCCCGGGGGATCAGATTTCTTCTATTCTCCTTATGGCTCTCTTCTCAAGGCCAATTCTTCCATACCTCTTTTCTTATCTTCTTTTTTTGATCTATCAAACCTCTTCTCTTCTCAAGGTTGCTGTAACGTGGTACAGGTAGTACCGGCCACCAAAAATTGTATTTTATTGATTGAGTGTAAATTTAAGTTAGGTTAACTTTAGGGAAAGCGTGTGTATAAATAATAAGTCTGATCTTATTCTAGAGTTTGGCAGAATTGATGATTTTGCAGTCCATAGCTATAGAATTTTAGCATTTTATTTCTTGTAGTTGTAGAGCTTAATGCTCCTTAGTTCTTAGAAGCTCTCAGTAGATAGATTCTCCCTTGGAGCCATTACTGTACGCACCAGTGTTCACTAGAAAACCTGTTAATGAAGAAAGAAGAGTTTTGGCAATGATGTTGTTAGCGTTCTAATCTCTGGATTAATGTTCTTTCATGTTGTATGTTTCTAATGTCCCTTGCTCTAATGTTTTAAGTAGATTAACGAGCTTCTTTTCCCCTCACTATTGAATATGTATGAACTGATGGTTTTGTATGTATTCAGTATTTAGTATAGCATGTTAGAGCATGGTTGAGGTTTTAAATATATTTTCATAGTTATAGGTAGAATGGATACTCTCTAACCCTGGCATATCTTTTGAAGTTTCTTTGATGATCCAAATGCTTATAGGAAACCCCGACTTACTAAAATCCCCAGAGAAGATGAGCCAAGAAAACTAGCTATCCCCCTGAAAAAAATAGTCACACTCCTAACTTAGCTTCCGCACCGTCGAGACCCAACTCTCACGTGCTTGAAGGCATGGAAAATTTATTCCCTAGACAACCTTTATAGGAGAATTTGGTCAGTACTCTAGTACTCGGTGACAACTTACACTCTGTTGGTGGACTGGTCATAAAGTCCCATCAACAGAAACTAGCACTAGAAGGAGGGCATGAGCTCATCCCCTTCTGAGGATTTAGATTTTACACTGCTTGAGGGTTCCCCAAGCCATAGTTTTAGGAAGCATACCTTTAGTGGGATTGGATCATTTTCACCTGCATGATTTGAAATTATCCTTAGATCAGCCCCTAATCCCGAAAGGTTTGTCAAACTTGAGCCTCCTACTCGAAAGAAGAAGACCCCGCAAACCAAGCCAGCCAACATTTTCTAGGGATTTACTACATCTTAGAATACCCAAGTCTCCCAGAAAACCTAGAGGATTAATGCTCCACCCAGCTAAAATCAAACACCACTGATGGCTGCATACTTTGGCAACATCGGGTCCCCAATAGGATAGTTTCTAGGTGCAACCAACAATCTTCCTACGCACCTGAAAAAGATTTCCCCCCGATATGAGCACTTAGGCTCACGAACCGCAAAAGAGAATCTATAGGCATACAAAGAAGCCATGAACTGATACCAGATCTAACATTAGGACGTTGTGACCCAAATTTTCCCTCTATCTTTGGGATAGAACAAGTTGAACTGGTACCTTAACCTACCCGCCAACTCTATCAACAGTTGGCAGGATATGGAAGATGCATTCTTGGCGGCCTTTTTCATACATGTAGACCCAACATGGTCCCACAACAAATTTATCTCCATTAGGAAGGAACCGAATGAACCCCTTGTAGCATTGAACCATCAGTTTCAATGTGCCTTGAAGTGGTGCACGCGTCCCTTCATCTCATCTATGGATGTAACCATCTAGACATACCTTAACATGATGGACCCCTTTGTTGCCACTCTCCTATGGAGAACCACCACCCCCAATGAATAGGACACTCTGGTAAAGGTTTACAACCTAGCCTTGGATTTTTCTTGCAGTTTGAACAAAGATCCTGGTAGGATTGGGCAAAGCATACCTTTCAACATGATACCTAGCTGAACTTCTTACGACAGGGGGATACAACCCTAATCAGGAAATGGGTCCCCTAGTGATAGCCATGAAACCCCCACCACTGCTCATAGACCAATAGGCCTAGTATGTATACCCATTGCAAGCATAAACAATGCCAGGTCTAGAATTCATTCCCTAGAACCAACCATAGTAAACATAACAACCATCGACACAACCCTCTGGAGTACCTTTCTTTCAGTCGCCCATGACTAGAGGATTGTCATCCTCAACTCCAGTGGCTGTTGTTTCCTTCCCCAAGAACCAACCACAACAACTGTCATAGTGTGAGGTGAACACCCAGCTATCTACCAAATTTGAATCCCTCCATTGATTGTTGTCCTCACTGACTGTGGACATAGGACAACTGAAGGCGGGGTCTTTCGCGCCCTACAACCCTAACTCCCAAAGAGGGAATATCTTCTCCAACCAATGAAATACCAATGCCCGAGGAAGGAATTACAACAATGGGCCTCATCCCAACCAATAGCAATGGAATAACAATGCAAACACTGGAGGTCCTACTCTGAACCAAAACACCACTCAGGGTAGTGCTGGACCTACCCATTTCATGCTAGTCATAGAACTCTAGCCCCTGACTAACTACTGTAGATTGCATGATACTGGCTCTCATTCCAAGGTGAATTTTGCAACACTGGAGAAGGTCATCATGATCTCCCAACTGGACAGACAACAAACTGTCAATCCTACTCCCCTGGAAATGCCTATGCAAGAACCCACTCACAGTTTCTTCACCTATGAGACCATCTTCTTTGGAGAAGACAAAGAAGACAAAGAAGAACCTAAATTGTAGGGGTTCTTTGATGAATCTATTCCATCCTTTGAGGCCAATGCCTTCACCCACCCATGGACTCCTTATAACACTTGGAGTCAGGCTGGTAAAGGACCAGTTTAAATGCCTACACCTCCCAAAGATACCCCTCCCTAGGATAACATGACTGATCACCGCTTCCCACTAAAAGGACCTGGCTCTAACCAAGCTAATGATTCGGACGAGGGAAGCCAACAATTCCCAGGGGAGGTTTGACATCACAAAGGCATTAGAACAAACTACCACCTCCATGACTTTGATGGAGGTTTTACTAAACTATCTCGAGAGGAGGAAGTCTCTTCTGAAGCTCTTGGGAAACCTGGAAGCTGTCAATCGCCCACCAAAGACTGTCACTTTTGATGATGCCAACCCAGCTATCTTCCAGGAAAACACTGAGGATCCTCCCTTCTTACTAGGTCTCAACATACAAGGGAAGAACCCACATCAATTCTTGGTAGATTTTGGTGCTTCAGGCAACGTCATGCCATTATCCATATGCTAGAAGCTCGGACTCCATCCTACTCCATCCAAAGGTGCAGTAGTCCAGCTAGAAAAAAATGCTATAAAAATGGTAGGTGAGCTAAAGAACATCTAGATTCAGCTCATCCAAGACCCCCAGATAGCAATCATAGTTGACATCCAAGTGGTGGACGTCTCGGAGACCTACAAGATGTTATTAAGTCAGAATTGGTTAGAGGCCCTTAATGGGTATTTCTCCACTGAATTTTCTCACTTGTGGTTCCCCTAGGAGGGAGAATCTTACTAGATCTAGGTAGAAAGTGAGCCAAGGATGAAATAGGACCTCACCAAAGTTGAGAGGGTGAATGAAGTCCTCTTCTCTAAGACTTCCCTTGGGGTGTAACGACCCATAGAGATCCTCATATTTGATTTCACCCCTGGGGAAGATCCCATAGTCTCCTAGAGAATCCAGGAACTATGCGAAAAGATAAGGGGTGAGGTTAACTCATAAGGTACCACAATAACTCCTACTACACTCTTGTCTGGCACTTGGTGTCAGGTGCATTATCAGAAACATTCTGAACTAGAGTGTGAGCCTTGCATTACCACTGCCACCCATCACATCAATACCCTCTAGGAGAAGAAACACAAAGTGGATTTGCTTGGACACAATAATCATTCTAGCGGTATCCTCATGGGGCCACTAGTCTAGGAATCCCATCTGCAAGCTTCTCTAGAGGAAAACCTCACCCACACATCACCAGAGCCAGAGGAAACTCCTCCCAACCTTCCCAGAAATAATCCAAAGGCCACTTCACCTCCCTAGCCCAAGACAACGAACAGTGACTTGTGGACCCTTAAGTTTGACGAGTCTTGATCTAAATAAGGCTACAGAGCCAAAGTGGAATTGATCAACCCACAGGGGAAATCCTTCCTTGCATCTTATAGGCTGTAGTTCAACTATAAAAACAACATCACAGAGTACGAGGCCTTGGTCCTTGGACTCCTATTTGCATTCAGGAAAGGAATCACCCACCTCCGGGCACTGGGTGATTCAGAGTTGATCGTTAAACAGGTTCAGAGCCAATACACTTATCATGATAAAAGGTTGGCTGCATACTGCAACCATGCATGGAGCCTCATCAAATATTTTGATGCCTTTGGCATTGAACTCGTTCCCTAGAAAATAAACTATGTTCTGCATGCCCTTGTTGTATCTGCCAGTACTCTTGAGCCAATGGCTGGCTCCCTACTCCAAAAATTCTCTATTGAGATGGTCCCCACCCTGTCCATTCCAGACAATGTCACCCACTTTCAGGTCTTTAAGGAGGATCAACATATTCTGGCCTTCATGGCCAATGTTGATGTTTTTGAAGACCATATAGTGGAAGAAAGAGATCACGAAGATACTGGGAAGGGTGAAGAAGATGATGGGATCATAGACTTGCCAACCAACACTATCCCTAAGGGGATGGTGGCACTAGAATGTATCTTTGATTTAGACCCTCGGGGCTGAGAAAATATATCATCCTCCTCTGAGGGAGGAAAATTTGAGAAAGTTAACATCGGCCAAGCTAGTGAAGAAAAATTGGTACACATTGGCACCTCCTACTCCCCAGAGGAGAAGGAGAATATTCTCACATTTCTCTAAGAATAAACTGATGTAATCACGTGGGGGTATTAGGATCTAAAAACCTATGATACATCCATCATGACTCATACCATCCCACTAAAACCATATGCTAAAACCTTCCAGCAAAAGAAAATATTGGTAAACCCACTAATCGAGCCTCTAATCTGCCAAGAGGTTCAGAAATTATTGTCAGCCCATATTATCTTTCCGATCCAGCACACTACTTGGGTTGCCAACCTCATCCCTATGAGGAAGAAAAGTGGAAAGATTCACCTTTGCATGGATTTTTGCAATTTGAACAAGACATCTAAGAAGGATAATCACCCTCTCCCCTCATTGGATGAGGTATTGCAAACTATGAATGGATCACAAATGATGTCCTTTTTGGATTGGTACTCTAGGTATAACCAGGTCATGGTTAAGTACAAAGATAGAGACAAAATGGAATTCACTACCAAGTGGGGAACATTTGCATACTAGAGGATGCCCTTTGGCCTGATCAACGTAGGGGCCACATTTCAAAAGGCTATGGACATTGTGTTCGAAGGCCTGGTAAACTGGTGCATAATCATCTACATGGATGATTTGACCATGTTTTTCTGGGACAGGTGTGATCATTCTGCCCACCTCACCTAGATTTGCTAGAGATGTCACCGGTATGGAATATCCCTCAACCCTAAGAAATGCATATTTGGGGTGACTGAAGGGAAGCTGCTTGGGCATATCATCTCCAAGAAGGGTATATCCACTGACCCTGAGAGAGTTGAAGCGCTACTAAATCTACAAATGCCCGGAAATAAGAAGGAAATGAGATCTTTCTTTGGAAAGAAAAATTTTGTCCAGTGGTTTATTATTGGATTTGCCAAGATAGTGAAACCACTCAATAAGATGATGAAGAAAGATACAAAGATTGAGTGGAGTCTTGAAGAAAAGTGGGCATTCACCTAGATTAAACAAACGATTTTGGAGGCACCAATCTTGGCTAGTCCGAAATACTCCCTCTCCTTTCATATTGTATCATCTTAAAATGGAAGCACTTCCATGTTAAGAGTGTTTATCCCTCCTTAGGGGACATTTTTGACCTCCATCATATCATCCTCCCATTTTTGCATCATCTCATGCTTTTGTGCTAGTTTAGGACCCTGATTGGGCCTCTCTGAGCACCTCCTACCCCACTTGGCATATTTTCCAGGGGTTCTGGCCACCTGGGTTAGGGTCGACCTTGACCTTAACCTGGGTCCCCCTTTCAAATCAGAAAACTTGTCAGCTGTCGGGGCTCATCAAAAGTTTAGTTTTCCCGCTTCCGGGTCGGCTATTTTGGGTTCCAAAGTATTGAATCCTAAATTATATTTAATATAGGTCCTTTTCTAGGGGCATGGGTGTAGGATTTGAGAAATACAAATCCACAAAATGCCAAGAATACCTGCATGCAAATAACCTGTTACAAGAGAGAATCAGAAGGAGGAAAAAGCAGAACTCAGAAGTTACTCAAAATGTGAGAGCAAAATTATAATCTGAATTAATTAAAAAATAATTACAAACTATTCAACCTATAAAGGTGAACAAAACCCTAAAGCCTAAAAAAGCTAGGTTGCACATTAATAATTAATAAAAGAATTAATTATTAATGCACCTAAGAGAAAGCTTAAGCACTAAAGA
>MU225043.1:630460-643347 GCA_018584345.1 Thuja plicata
GTTAGGTAGTTATTTTTTAGTTAGTTTATTGTTTTTTCAAAATAATTTGTAATAAGAGTTGTGTCTTTTCACCCTAAAAAGGTGTGAAAGCCACTCAAACACATATATATACATAATGTAAAATATATAGGGAGACAATACAATAATACAATTTCACATATTTGTATAGTTTTGGATCAACAAGTATAACATGGACCTGGAAGTACTATTTTTTCAAAATTAATAAAGATAAGTATTTTTTCTTTCACATGTGTAATAGTTTCATCATCATTTTACAATTAGTCCCTCAGATAAACCAATAGACCTTCTTCAAAGTGATATTTTGATTTGCATGCTTCCTTATTTGATTCATAGTCTATATTTTCAATTGGTTTTCTCATTTTGCATGGTTAAATTCTGTTGATTGAGGCCTTAGTCAATTGGTCTATCATCTGAGAAGTATTACCGTTTTGAAATATCTCTGAATTTGTTTTAGGTTGCATGTACATTCCATAACACCTTTGAAGTGATAATTTTTCTTGTAAAACTGTCTCTGAGGTTGAACATAATATTGGAATGATCTTGACTCTATTGCCCATGGTAGAATAAGGCACTGGTCTAATCATTATTTGGATTATAGTTATTCAGTTCATTGTTTATAGTTTTAAGATATCTTATCTATCCATTCATTTCAAATTACATACACATTTACTAAACATTATTTCAATTACTTAAAGTATTTTAGTTTACATTTCATGATATATTTCTTTCAGTTAGATTTATTTCAAGTTCCTTGCCATACTCGAGAGAGAAGGTTGAAGTGTTTCTTATATGCTATAAAAAGCCTTGTAACTTGAAGGATAAGTCAAGGTATAGGCCTACTAGCCTTGTTTTTTTAGAGCCAAAATTGTAGAAGTTCCAACCTTGCTTTGGTTGTGACTTGTTAGTTGGCCAAATCACTTGGGTTTCCAAGCATTGGATTGGCAAGTCCATAGGAAATCCAATTCAGCATTTTTGGGCACCAATAGATTGGCGACTCTACTAGGGAGTTGTTCAAAAGAACATTTTTGTATTTTACCTAGAAGCTCTGGTGATATATTTAAGACTCTACTGGGAGAAAAGAACTTAGAAGACAGTAATTATTTTCCTTCTGATAAGAAGGTGGTGACTCTATTGAACAAAGCATTTTAGTAAGTGACTCTACTGTGGGAGAAGACTCAAAAGGAGTTAGTGGATTGTTTTTTCAAATGTATCCATCATTTCAAAGAAATCCTTTTATTCTATATGGTATCAGGCCATTGGATCTTAGGAGATTTAAATGCATCCCAAATAAGTTATCCCCTAAAATTTCACAACTTCTACCAAACTTCCATGGAAAATGGGATGAATCAACACTACAACACTTGGATGCATTTTATACATTCATAGAAGATTATGATGTTTCTACAGAGGATCAGGTAATGAGGCTATTTGTCAAGATGTTAAAAGCTAATGACAGACAAGTATATAAATCACTACCTACACAATGTATCTCATCATGGAGAGAGTTTGAGAAATGGTTTCTTTATACGTTTCATGATGCCAGTGGTGAAGAAGACAACATGTGCTATGATCGATATGAAGACCAAAGTTACAGTATGGAAGAAGATCCAAATTACATTGTGGAAGAAGAATTGTACATGTCCCCTTTAGATACATTCTTCAATTTGGAAAGATATGAAGAAGAATCTACAATACATTTTTTCATGAGAATGATAAGGATTTATCGGAAAATACCTTCAGATATTAGGGCTTTTGGAAGGGAATTAATGGATAAACTTTGTGAGTTAGGAATCTACCATGATTCTCAACTATTAGCTTTTCTTGAGAAAATATGTGAGGTATTAAGGGAAGAAAATAATGATGACATAGAGGAAGAAATTTTGGATCAGGTTGAGGAAGAATCTATACATGATGAGATGTGTATGGAAACAGGTATCAATGATCATGAGGAAGAAGATCTTTTGAGTACAGAAGAAATATCATATTTACTAGACATTGAATATCAAAAAAATGTTGACAAGAGTGGTCAAAATTTTTTCTGAATGCACCATGATAAAAAATTTCATGTATCAATACATACTCAGGGGGTACTAGATGAAGAAGATGATAGATTTCAAGAATCAAATAATGGAGATGAAACAGAACAACATACAATATATGAACATAAAGAAGTATTAGATGAGAGCTCTCATGGAGATATGCCCGAGTTCTCTATATCCTTGAATCCATTATTTGAAGAATATTCTCTATGCAATCAAGTCCATCAACATCATGATAAAGATAGTGTGCCTAGTGATAATTTTAAAGATGATGGAACTCAAAATATGTATGGGAAAGTGTATTCAGAAAGTGAGACATGCATTATTTCATCCTATGAGAAGAAGTTGTATCAAACATGTGAATATGAGATGGAATCAAATAGACATAATGAAGAGAATGTGTTGAAGATTAGTTCTAAAAATTATTCAAGTATCCTATCTGATCAAATTCTTGATAAGAAGGAAGTTCCTAAATGTGAGTTATCTCCAAATCCTTTTTGTGAAGAGAAACAACAATTTGAGTATAGGGAAGATTGTGTACATAAAGGAATCCAAGTAGAAGAGCTTAATATAGTTACTTGTAGGGTTGATCAAATGCATGAGGATATTCTATTTAGCAAGGACTACAATGCACCTGCTGACTTTTCTAAGGGTAAACAAAAGTCAAAGCATGATAATAAAGCAATGAATGTTGTCCATGAGAATGGTGGCATCGTACTCGGGAGATCCAAAGTATTACATGATCAGAATTATGTGTTTGAAAGAGGAAAGTAGAAGTGTTCAATTTTTTGGGGGGAGGCCTTGGGCCACCCAATTTCACTTTGCATTAGATTAAGTGTGGATATTTGGTCTTCTTCTCCAGAGATAGCTGGAATCTCGCTATGCTCATAGGGAGCATACGTCCCCAGAAAGAGCCATTGGTGGTACTATAAATTTTGATAATTTAGAAGTCCCAATCTATTATCAAGAAGCATGTTTCTCCATAAAAAAAAAGATCAAAGGAAGGAAGCTTTATGACACAAATAAATAGAACTAACTAATCGAAGCCTTCAAAAAATGTTGGAATTTAGACCTGCTACAAAGATGATTTCGACAGAGGATAAAGATGGTCAAATTTTAAAAATATAAAAATGACCCAGTTCGGAAAATCAAATTTCCTATCTCCAATAGAAATATTAGCTTTTCATGAGGTGTTTTAGATTTTCGACCAAAGCCAAATCTGAAAGTTAGGTAGTTATTTTTTAGGTAGTTTATTGTTTTTTCAAAATAATTTGTAATAAGAGTTGTGTCTTTTCACCCTAAAAAGGTGTGAAAGCCACTCAAACACATATATATACATAATTTAAAATATAAAGGGAGACAACACAATAATACAATTTCACATATTTGGATAGTTTTGGATCAACAAGTATAACATGGACCTGGATGTACTATTTTTTCAATATTAATAAAGATAAGTCTTTTTTCTTTCACATGTGTAATAGTTTCATTATCATTTTACAATTAGTCCCTCAGATAAACCAATAGAACTTCTTCAAAGTGATATTTTTATGTGTATGCTTCCTTATTTGATTCATAGTCTATATTTTCAATTGCTTTTCTCATTTTGCATGGTTAAATTTTGTTGATTGAGGCCTTAGTCAATTGGTCTTTCATCTGAGAAGTATTACCCTTTTGAAATATCTCTGAATTTGTTTTAGGTTGCATGTACATTCCATAAAACCTTTGAAGTGATAAGTTTTCTTGTAAAATTGTATATGAGGTTGAACATAAGATTGGAATGATCTTGACTCTATTACCCATGGTAGAATAAGGCACTGGTCTAATCATTATTTGGATTATAGTTATTCAGTTCATTGTTTATAGTTTTAAGATATCTTATCTATCCATTCATTTCAAATTACATACACATTTACTAAACATTCTTTCAATTACTTAAAGTATTTCAATTCACAGCTCATGATATATTTCTTTCAGTTAGATTTCTTTCAAGTTCCTTGCCATACTTGAGAGAGAAGGTTGAAGCATTTCTTATCTGCTATAAAAATCCTTGTAACTTGAAGGATAAGTCAAGGTATAGGCCTACCATCCTTGGTTTTGCAGAGCTAGAATTGCAGAAGTTCCAACCTTACTTTGGTTGTGACTTGTTAGTTGGCCAAATCACTTGGGTTTCCAAGCATTGGATTGGCAAGTCCATAGGAAATCCAATTCAGCATTTTTGGGCACCAACAGGCTTAATGAAAGCCCTCAACCTTTAGGGTTTCCCAGAGGGTTTTTCAAATGACAGGCCCTTGGAGGACCCATTGTATAAAGAGAAGGGGTTAGATAAATTAGATCTCCCTCCAGTGGATTGGGCCACCCTAGAAGATTTAACAATTGAGGGGGTATGCTGCCCCATTGTAGAAAATAGTCATAAGTATTTTGAGCGGGTGTGTCTGAGGAGCACCCAGAATGGACCAATTGTTCAAAGGTCCACCTTGACCTCTGGAGTTGTAGGACCCAACACAAGAAAGGGGAAGGAAAAAGAAGATACTCTGGCCCAAGTACCTTCGAAGGGTTCACTCCCCATAATGGTGCAAGTACAAGAGAAAATGGAGGTGCAAGCCAGAAAATAAGTGTGTAGCTATCTCAGGGGCTCCTTACAACTCTAGTAGCATCTTCTCACCCAATGGATCCCCGTCATTGGCCACACTGATGAGTAGGTATACTTTCACTGACATGGAGTCTACAAGTATTCTAGATATCGAGGCCCCACTACAAAGGAAGAAGAAGCAGAAGGTGAACCCCACCCCAAGTGCAGATGTAGGCCCCGGTATGCCTGATGTTCTGTCATGGATGTCAGTTTAGATTCCCCTGAATAGAATGATATTTCAGATAAATCTCCCCTACATGATGACTTCGATGATATCTTTGGGATGCATGAGCTCATGAACCTACATGGGGATATCGATCATGCGGTGGAAGAGTTAGCCGCTCAGGAAAAAGAGGAGATTCCTGCTAAGAAGGAAGTCCTAGAGAAAGAAGCTACCACAGAGTAGGAAGCCCAAGAAGAAACACAAAAGGAGCCAGAGCAGGAGAAAACATCATTCCAAGAGACCAAGGATGAACCAAGGAAATTAGCAGATGAGAAAACAATGACTGGGGAAACCAGACCCACGGGATCAACCGTACCCCCATTCGTCACGCTCCAAATGCCTTCAGTTACTCTGGGTGACCAAATTCCCCGGAGTACATTCAGGGAGGTGATCACAGCAGCCCAAACATTGAACCTAGGTTGGACACCTCTACCACCTCCAAAAGATGTTCCAATGGAGGAGGATATCCTAGTGAATAATGTCGAAGAGAAACAACAACAGTAGGATGAGGGGAGAACACCCGAAGATATGAACATTAATTCACATGATGCTGAAAAGGATGGGGAAATCCCCAAAGATACAAGTGATGCTGATATCAATGGAAAAGGAACCTTGGACATCATGAAGGAGGATGCCAATAGGGCAGAAAATACTGAGGCCTCCAGAGAGTAGGAGTAGGAACATGAAAAGGAGAAAGAGCCTGATGACACTAAAGATACTGGTAATGCACCACCGGACTTTGAATAGAGTCCCAATATCCAGGTCTTGACAGAAAAGCCACCCCAGCCACCCTAATGGCTGGTGGAATCCTGAAAGAGAAAGGCCTCAGTGGTAGCAATAGGTGTTCCACTCTCCCTAGATGAGATGATGGCCCAAAATGCAAAGGCAAAGAAGCCTAAGAAGGCTCAGATGGTCCATACCCTCCAGACTGGTCTAGCAGGAAGTACAGTTGTGACAATCACAACACCTCCCCCAAATGTAGATGCCATAGCGGTAAGGCTTGAGGATTATGTGATCACAGAGGTAACACTGGGGAGGAGAGATAAGTAGGGTGAGTTGGACCTGCTAAGGGAGGCCACCAAGGTAGTGGAGGCCTGATATGATAAATAGACCTAGAAGTTGAAGGAGGAAAGAGAAACCAATGCAAATCTCCTCAGAATTCTAATAGAACTCACACAGCCCCTGGGCATGATCCACTCAGAAGCTTCTACCTCTAGATTATCGCTTGCACAGGTTGATGTGGATGCTCTTAGGGCCATGAAGAAGAAGGCCTAGGCTATGGACGGGTGGATCACCAAGAAAATAGTCATCATAAGGCAAGTTTTAGTGGTATCACTCCCAGATATTTATCAGATCAAATACCTATTGAATCAAGTGAATTTCTCTGCTACCTTATGGGAGGGAGAGTTAGAAAAGTATGAAGGATGGAAGGCCAAGTTGGATGAGGTCTTCAACTCTGGGGAAGAAGCCATCATAGAGGCAGGTATTTTGGGGGAAGAATCTTTTGAGTCCCTCTAGGTCTAGTACTCTAGACTTGGCCACAAGATTGAGCTATGAAAGGAACTTTTTAAGGCCCTAACAGAGAAACTAACTATGGCCAAGTATCCTTTGGGCCTGTTTAAGGCATTTGTGGTAAGGGTGTCACAAGTCAACCCCTTCACCACCAAAACGTGCACCCTAGAGGACTATGTCCTCAATAAATATGATGAGTTCATGGAGTCCCTATATCAGTCTACTAAGGACTTTGATGGAGGAAGACTATCAATATTATCGAAGATGATGCTTCGGGCACATGATTTCATAAAGATAGTAGATAAGTTTTGGAACGGGGCCAGAGAGGTTGAGGAAATTTTTGAGGCTGCCCGTAGCTGGTGGGGAAGCATTAAGGACATAGATGAGGATGGCATAAGCCAAGTTTTGGAGACATTCAAAAATAGCAAAGGGTAATAAGGTTCTCTAAATTCCATAGATTTTTACCAGCAGGTTACAGTTTGAACATTTTTTATTCTTTGAGCGCAAGCTCCTAGATCTCGGAGTCCCAGATCCAACAATTTTGTATTATTTCAATGACCTACATCTAGGTTCCCCTGGAGCCAAATGGTCATTATCAAATAGTTAATAAGGGTGTCAAAAAATAGATGACCCCAGCAAGGCACGTCAACTCAAGGGATGGTTATGATAGGTGGTCTTCCCAAGGTGCCGCTCTAGCATAACACCTGGTGCATCAGAGACTGTGAGCCACTTTTACATTGATGAGGCATGTAGCCTTGATCCATGAGGGATCAAATTTCTTCTATTCTCCCTCTGGCACTCTTCTTGAGGCTGATTCTTCCATACCTCTTTTCTTGTCTTCTTTTGCTAATCTTTCAAACCTCTGCTCTTCTCAAGGTTGTTGTAACATGGTGCAAGTAGTATCGGCCACTAGAAATTGTATTTTATTGATTGAGTGTAAATTTAAGTTAGGTTAACTTTAGGGCAAGCATGTGTATAAATAATAAGTCTAACCTCATTCTAGAGGTCGGTAGATTTGATGATTTTGCAGTCCATAGCTATAGCAATTCAACATTTCATTTCTTGTAGTTATAGATCTCAATGCTCCTTAGTTCTTAGAAGCTATTAGTAGATAGATGCTCCCTTGAAGCCATTATTGTATGCACCATTGCTGGCTGGAAAACCTGTTAAGGAAGAAAGAAGAGTTATGTCAATGATGTTGTTAGTGCTCTGATCTCTAGATTAACATTCTTTCATGTTGTATGTTTCTAATGTCTCTTTCCCTAATGTTTTAAGTAGATTAATGGCCTTCTTTTCCCCTTGATATTGAGTATTTATGAACTGATGGTTCTGTATGCATTCAGTATTTAGTGTAGCATGTTAGAGCATGGTTGAGGTTTTAAATGTATTTGCATAACTATAGGTAGAATGGATACTCTCTAACCCAGGCATATCTTTTGAAGTTTCTTTGATAATCCAAATGCTTGCAGGAAACCCCGACTTACTAAAATCCTTGGAGAAGATGCACCAAGAAAAATAGCTATCCCTCCAAAAAAAATAATCACACTCCCAACTTAGCTCCTGCACCATTGAGACCCAACTCTCACATGCTTGAAGGTCCTAAGATTTTATTCCCTAGACAACCTTTACAGGCAAAGTTGGTCGGTACCCTATACCCGGTGACAAATTACACTCTGTTGGTGGACCGGTTAGAAATTCTCGTCAACACACACATTCCTCAGATAATAATTCTACCCGAAACACAACAAGAACAAGAACAAGATCCTTTTTTTGCTCCTCAAGCTAGGGATTCAGAAACTGAGACCAACAACAACAGCACCAATAACAACAACATGGCTGGAATTTAGAATGAATGGGTTGCTCATGCTACTATTGACAATGATGAGGATCTAACTGATGAATACGTTCAAAAAATTCAACAAGACACAAGGTTTCAAAAGATCATGGAAAACATCCTAATGGGTGATAAGGAAAAATATTTCATGCATCTAGCTTCAACGGGAATCAAACTACCTCAATATTTTGATGTGGAACAACTTAAGACACAAGAAGAGGAAAATCCTATGACTCTCCTTGTCAAACAAGAAGAAGCATTGCAAACTTAACTCCATGATATGAAGAAACAAAAGGACACTATTCCAAGGAAATACTCAATGAGTGCATTTTGTCCTATGCCTTTTGATTAAAGTATACACATGCCACCATTTCCACCCATTGTAGATATACCTAAATATGAAAAATATATAGGAGTTTCAGACCCTCAAGATCATATACGAGAATTCTGTACTCTTAGCATGGAGTTCATTCATGAATAAACATACCTCATGAGATTGTTTCCTTTCATTTTAAGTGGACAAGTAGCAAAGTGGTTCTCCAAATTTCCTCATGGAATAAAAGCTTTTGAAGAACTCGTCGAACGATTCATGCAGCATTAGTCGTACAACATTCAACATTCTGTCATGATGATTGACTTATACAATACAAAATAGAGAATTGGGGAACCTTTCATATCTTTCCTGGAAAGGTAGAGAAGAATGTTTGCATGATATCCTCGATTGATTCCAGAAATAGAAAAGATGGACATTTTTGTGAATAACATGGTTACAAAAATTAATCATTACATACAATTGCAATGCATTCCAACATTTGACAAAAAGATTTAAATGGGGATTAAAATTGAAGATACCTTGGTAAGGAAAGGAGAACTCAAAATCTATAAAGAAACCAAAGGTTCTTTCAATATAAATAACAATGGCAACCAAGACAAATCAAAGTAATGGAACAAGAATTGGAATGTTGTCAATGATGGAGTAGTAAATGCTCAAAATGTGAAACCAAAATAGCCATCATTTAATCTATATACTACTACTCCTAAGAATCCTAATATTGTGTCTAATGTGCAAATCAATCAAGACAACAATCAACACAAACAACCTTTTGATAATGCTCCTAAATGGATATTTACACCTCTTAGAGAATCTTTCGAATCAAAACTGTGAAAACTTATCTCTTACAAGGTTATCATGCTACCAGAATCAAGACCTTATGAACCACCAGTTAAGCCAAAATGGTGGAATTATGCACATTATTGTGAGTACCATCAAAACAAAGGGCATAGAATGAATGAGTACATGAAAATGAAACACTTGTTACAATATTTGATTGAAAGTGAGGCCATTACAGTGAATGGTCACAAAACAAATGAAGATCACATAGCTATCAAAACACCTTTGCCTAACTTTGAGAAAGGATAATCCTCCAATGTGAAAGGCAATCTGGTGAATTATGCATATTCTCATGATAATTCCATCAACATGTTAGAGGATTCAGATAAAAAAATCAATGTGATAATCATCAAGGATAAACAAAAACTTGAATCTACTAATGTAGTGACAAGAGGATAAGCCAAAGTGGTACTAAAAGGAGATTCTTCAAAATTTCCTAAGTCATCAAAACCCATGACAACAATACAAAATTCATCATCTCTTTCATCTAGCTATAGTTTGGTTGATCAATTACAAATAACACCTGCATAAATCTATGTTCTTTAATTTCTCAAAATTTCTCCATCACATAAAGAGATTTTGGAAAAAGCCTTGGTTGAGACAAATTTGGACATAGATAAATTCCAAGCCATGGTTGGAAACTTGACTACACCTCATTATTTATCCTTTTCTGAAGGAGATGACAATGCCTTGAGTCACCCTCATAAGATCCCTCTGCATATAGAAGTTCTAATTCACAAACATCAAGTGAAATCAGTCATGGTAGACAAAGGAGTGGGTCTCAATATTTGCACTTTAGGTTTGATCAAAGACTTGGGATTCTCAGATGAAGATATTAACCCTAAGCAGATGATAACTATAAAAGCATATGATGATGAAGAGATATCATCTAAAGGGCTAGTAATTTTGCAAATCAAAGTGGGACCCATGGAAAGAAATGTTAGTAATAACTGAGAGGGGGGGTGAATTAGTGGCCTCAAAAATTCATCCTTTAAACTTTAATCCACCAATTAATACACCTTAGATTATTAAGTCCCTACAAGATGTATGCCTTGAAATACTTGAAATAATTTACTGTCTATCGGTTTACCTTGTCTGTCCTTATTCTCCTTGATTACCGATAAGCAGTAAAACTCATTTACTGATACTCAGTAAATATGCAGAGTATACCAATCAATCCATAAATGCATATGTGAAATGTAAAAAAATAAAGTAATAAACCATACACACATAACACATGGATTTTAATATGGAAACCTTGTTAAGGGAAAAAACCACTGGGATCGGTACCCCAAATTTTCACTCTTCTAAAGTGAGCCATGTTAGGAGCCAACCTTGTTAAAGGTTACAAACACATGGTTAAGTGTGACCTTGTTAGAGGATTTTTATACATAGGTTGTCACTTAGTATCTGGCATCTACGCTACTATCCTTGAATCAGTCTTTAGACTATCAATAGGCTTTATGCTAATCTTACTACCATCCTTGAATCAGCCTCCTTCTTAGGCTATCAATAGGCTTTAGATAAGACCGCTGCTACTATCATGAATCAACCCTTTTGGTAATCTGTTAGGATATACCACAATTACAGAAGATGGTTAAGTCTTGCTCTGTTAAGAGACTTAATGCTTCAATGGTTAAAATGAAACACAATGACATGTTTCTAATGCAACTTTGAATTGTTGATATTCAGATATATTTATGTACAATACCTCTCTGATCAATGTATCAATTCAATTCCTTTGTGCTTCACACTTTCTACTCTGTGACGCTCTGCTTCACTATTCATCGGTGTCTGCAGAATTCTTTAGCTCTCCCTTAGCTTGATTGATCAGGACTATATGAAGTTTGTCCTTCACCAATTTCTCTTCAGCATCTTCTTTTAATTCACTCCCCCATATATCTGAGTGCATCTAGAAAATGAATTATGCTTGTCTCTTATATAGACATGATATTCCTTAATTCTTGATTCTTAACATGAAAAATAATCTAGCCAATTTGTTTTACGGCTTTAACTCCTGATTTATCTCGTAGTTATCTTCTTGCCAACTGTATAAATCAATTTATTAATCTATAGTTGAATAAAACAAATAAAACAATTAGTTAAGTCTATCCTTAAGCTCTGCCAGCTAGATATTTTGTCATTTTTTGATCTCTCTGTTCTGTCAGTCAATCCTACAGTTTGTCACCAGTGACAACTGCCAGTTCCATTGGTGTAACTTCAGTTAGCTTTGGGATCTCCATCCGTCAGGCATCATTGGATCTTTCTCATCAGGCAACTCTATTTTTATCTCATCGAGCATCCTGTGATTCTACTTCATCAGGAAACACTATCTTTTGCTCATCGAGCATCACTGTGACTTTATCTCTATCTTTATCGATGGTGTGCACGCCATTGGTGTATTTTGTCACTTAGTGAATACTTGACTTTTATATATTGCTAAAAGCATAATCATTATTCCATTGATTCTTTGAAGTCTTTGGCATTATGTGTATGACCATACAGATGATATCAAGTTGACATCAATGACAATACAAACCATTCACTAATTTAATATTTTGCATCATCTTCAACTTAACATTATCAAACATTCAATTAGTTACATGTCATCAATCTCTCCCTTTGGCATTGATGGCAACATACTATATTATCACACTATACTATTTCTAATACAACATGAAATACAATTGTTGAGATTCATCAAATTACCAAACAATTTTTTTTTTATAACTGATAAAAATATCTGACAACCGGTAAGCTCTGTGTTAGCTTAGATTTGATTCTTGCATCTTTTATTGTTTCTTCTTCTGATGTGTTGTGTCCTTTATTTGTGTTAATTTCTCTCTTTTGACTATTCTTCTTCGTTGATGTCACTGACTTTTATTTGCAACTTTTATACAAATACTCTCCCTATGGATATGATTACTCCCTATTTGGAGTAATCTGATAATGAATAGTTTTGATGATAATATGGATACACTCTCTCCCTTTGACAACAATGTCAAACAAATATTTGTCAAATATTTGTCATTCTGTCAAACAATTTTTCTTATCCATAATATATTCCTTGAATTTCCCTTATCCATCGTCAATATAACAATATGTTTTGGTTCTTGGTTCTGATATATACCTTTCTGTATATAGATGTAGCTTTGAAGTCTTTTTGCTTGCATCAATCATGAATGATATTCTGATAATATATGGCTGATGCAGCCTTCATTCCTTTTACTGATTGGTAGACATGGGTTTGACCCCTAGTCTTTTTCTCAGGTACTTAAATGTATCCTTGGGTAGTGGCTTGGTGAATATATCAGCCAATTGTTCTTTCGATTGCACATATTCAAGTATGACCTCTTTTTCTTGAACTTGTTCTCTTAAATAGTGATACTTGATGGCAATGTGTTTAGTCTTTGCATGCATGACTGGATTCTTGGAAATATTTATTGCACTAGTGT
>MU225043.1:661862-717954 GCA_018584345.1 Thuja plicata
GTATGGCTACAATAGATAAATATAAATCAGTGATAAAAATCACCTAGGACATTAAATCGATTAAAGGAATTATGCCAAGCAGTAACAGGGTCGTTTGGACATAACTCGAGGGTATGATCACACTTAGGGCAAATAGGGTCTATAGTTGCGACAGACCAAAATTAGGTGGTTACAAGATCCATTGGAGGCCATTGAAGGATTCAAGCTACATAGTGCCTTTTTGGTGATCTCTTCATCCACCTTCCAAGCCTCTTCCAAATCAAGAACCCATTCAAGACTTGGTGTTGAAGCTCTACAAGAAATTGATTGAAGACATCCTTCATCCTACATTTTAGATCCATTGGTGCATACATACTTGTGGATTCAAGGATTCAAATCCTCCATAAGGACTTTTACAAGCAAGGTGAATTTATGCATTTACTTTGTTTATTTCTGCAATTTCAATTACATATATTTGAGGTTAATTCCAAAACTGGGGTTTGACCAAGGAAAACCACTCCCCCCCAACAAACAAACCTCTTTTTCTTGTAGGTACAAGTTCGGGACTGTGGATTTAAACCTAGATCTGGATACCCTTTTCAGAAAAAATTTGGGATCTGCGAACAGAGTCACTTTCGGATCTGTGTAGGTCAGGGTCGACATTATTGGGTTAGGGTTGACATTTGTGGGTCAAGGTTGACCTTTTTCATAAGATGACATCAGAACAGAAAATGATTTTTGGGTTTTGTTCATCTCTGCATTCTGGTTCTAGATCATATTTCAGTTTTTCTAGAAATAGCTTACATACCTTAGAAAATACCATTCTTTGATCTGCACTATTTTAAGGTTGGTACTTCATCTCATCCATTTCAATTCCTAGAACTATCATATACATTCCTTTCTAAAATGGGAATTTAAGATCTTTCCTCTTTGCTCTCATTTCCGAATGAATGATTCATTTGTGCATTGATACTTCTTTTGGGTTAATCAATTTGGATCTTTCATTTATGCATTTGAGGTTCAAAGGAACATCTTATCTTCCCCACACATCACACAAACATCTACATTTTCAAATGTGACATCTTTTCTTATGTTACATTTTGGTGACCTCTATTTTATATGTTACAGGAGTTACCTCAGGAAAGCTTCTAGGGTACATTGTTTTGGCTAAAGGAATTAAGGTTGATCTAGAAAATTTCAAAGCCATCATTGAAATGTCGCCACCTTAAAATATTAGTCAGGTGTGATCACTACAAGGAAAGTTGTAGTCAATTCATAGATTCATTGCTCAAATGGCTGATAAAGCACAACCCTTCACCAAGCTTATGCATAAAGGTATCACACACAAATGGGACAAAGCATGTGAGACATCATTCAATCAATTAAATCAATATTTGGACAATCCACCCATCCTGATGGCTCCAATAGCGAGAAAACCATTACTATTATATGTTTCAGCAACAAATACCTCACTGGGGGTACTATTGGCACAAGAAGATGAAAATAGGAAAGAACAAAAAACTTATTACATCAAAAAAACATTGGTGCAATATGAACTTAACTATATATCGAGTGAAAAATCTTGTCTAGAAGTAATGTTTGCATCTTAGAAATTTGTGCATTACATAATGGCACATTCAATTAAGTTGGTGGCCAAGATTGATCTGCTAAAATATCTCTTAAACAAAGCAACCTTGATAGGTAGATTGGCTAAGTGGGTGATGATACTCAGTGAATTTGATATCGAATATGTTGAAAGGAAAGTCATCAAAGGACAAGTCATTGTGAACCAATTGGCAGATGCACCATTATCAGGACGTACTCCTTTAACCATTGATTTCCAAGATGAATCAATCTTAATGATTACTGACCACATATGGAAGATGTATTTTGATGGATCATTCATGTAGTATGGATCTGGAGTGGGTATAGTATTCATATCACCTCAAGGATATACAATACCTAAGTCTTAAAAGATTTTATTTCCATGTACTAACAATATTGCAGAATATGAAGCTTTGGTAAATGGACTCAAGATGGCATTAGAATGGTAGATTATGACATTAAATATCTATGGATATTCCCAGCTTATCATAAATCAAATCAATAATGAATATCAAACAAAAGATGATAAGATCATGCCATACAAAACCATGGTGGGTGACTTAAATCAGTATTTCATTGGCATAACATTTGAACATATTCCCAGATTCAACAATCAAGCAGCCGATGCAATGGATAATCTTATGTCTCTTATACAATTGTCAGATAATTAAGAGCACTATGAATTACTAGTGGATGAGTTACCTTATCCTTCCTATAATTGTCCTAACTCTAAGCTAGTTTTCAAACTTGTGGGTTGTGATTCCCCTCGTTATGGATCTATTTATGCCTACCTTGAATCTAAAGTTTTACCTGAGGGTATATCCAAAAACCAAAAATGCAATCTTATTCGCTAGGATTCCAAACACATAATCATTATAGAAAATTTATATCGGGGAGGTTTCAATGGTACTTTACTAATATTTTTAGATCTTGAAGAATCAAACAATGCTTTACACAAAGTCCACGAAGGTATATCTAGATCGCATTTGAATGGTGTTACTTTGGCTAAGAAACTCTTGGTTATTGGTTAATATTGGCCTAAGATGAAGAATTTTCTATTAAGTTTTTGAAATCTTGTAAGAAGTTTTAGATTCATGGAAATCTTATACATGTACTAGCACGAGAGTTGTTACCCTTTATCACACACTGGCCTTTGATCTCATTGGTCAGATTTATCCATCATCCTATAATGGTCACAAGCTCATCATTATTGCAACTGAATAATTTACCAAATGGGTTGAACCTATACCCTTAGTCACTGCAATAGGAAAACAAATCTCATTTTTTATCCTCAATTATATCATTTTTCAGTATGGTCTTCCCTCTTCAATTGTGATAGACAATGGGAAACAATTCAAAAACAAGGATGTGACAAAACCATGTAACAAATTTCAAATCATTCAAGATTTCTCCTCCATCTATTATCCTCAGGAAAATGGAAAAGTAGAAGCAAGAAATAAGAACATCCTCAAGACTCTAATAAGAACGGTCAATGATTTTGGAAGAGATTGGCATGTTCAAATCAACTAGACTTTGTGGGCCTATCAAACAAGTATCAGAACACCAACTGGAGCTAAACCTTATTATGTGGTTTATAGGACTGAAGAAGTTCTTCCAATCGAGGTAGAAATTCTATCCTTAAGAGTATCTTTAAGAGGGTTGATCACAGATGATGACTATAGGGTCTCATAGTTACAACACCTAGAATTGTTGGCTGAAAGATGTCAAGATTTTTTTGAACATCTACAAGGATATCATAAGACAATGGAAAAAGGCTATAATAAGAAGTTCATACCTCATGAATTTAAATTAGGATATATGGTGCTACGATAAAGACCTAAAAATCAACAACACAAAGAAAATAAGGGAAAGTTTGAACCTAACTAGTTGGGCCCTTTCATAATCACAACAGTATTTGGATCTGGGGCTTATCAATTAGCTACCATAGAAGGAGATACACTTCCTGATCCAATCAATACCAATCATCTAAATTGATTGTATTCTTAAGCTATTATCAGTAGCTTGTAGAGTGGAAAATATTTTGAAAAACTCAAAAATAGTGGAAAAAGTCTTGAAAAAATCCTAAAAAGCATAAAAGGAAGTTGAAAAAATGATTGTCCCGATGAAAACCTAGAAAAAAGGTGCTTGGATAACATCAAAAAAATCAAATATCTCAAAAAATGCAAAAAAAAAAAAAGAGGGAAAAAGAGAAAAGATTTAAAAAAATTGAAAAACAAAAAAATCACGCCTTGGTGAAAACCTGGTAAACAGGCGCCTTGGTAGAAAAAATAGAACTCCTCCGAGTGGTGAAAACCTGGTAAATAGGCACCATTTGTTAGCTCACTGCTCCATCTATCAATGCTTAGATATCTCTTCAGCAAGTGCTTCAATATCTTTGAGCCAACACAAGCAAGAACGCATTCCTAGTTGATTGCTACATAATTTCCCGAATCACCTTGGCTTGGAATCCAATCTTATCTTTCTTGAAAATGAACAATTTCAATCTATCTCATGGTAATCCATTGTCACAACCAATGGTATTTTTCAATACCACCTAATCAATCCACCAAAGGTATTTCTCAATACCACCTAATCAATCCACCAAAAGTATTTCTCCATGCCACCTCATTAATCAACCGACAATATTTCTTCAATACCACCAACCAAGCAAGGTATTTTTCAATACCATCGATCAAGTCACATCTCATATCAAAAAATAATAGTATTTCTTAAACACTCATCTTGTCATAAAGTGATCATATTGAATCTATCAATCAACAACATAAGTATAGAAATGACCAATCTTGTGGTATGCTTGCATGAATTCTAATTTCTGAGTGACTCTATGATGTATCTATACTAGAGAAACAAGGAAAGAATTAGGATATTTTTTCTTTGAATGACTGCTTATTCATTAAAAAAAAATTCCTTATCATATCTCTTGAGTGCTTCAATGATGCTCTAATGCTAGAAACACAAGGATAGGGGGCATGATATTCTCTTTGATTTATGCTTGTGATCTGCATCAGATTTTTGACAAGGTCTATGATGCCAAAGTTAAAGCTACATGAAAGGCTTTGATTCTGGGACCAAAGAAAACACCTATGAGAGAAGATTATTATCTTATCAATTGATGATTATCATATCTATAGATATTCTATGAGTTATTGTACTAGAAGATCAAGGAAGGAGTATGATATTTTGTTTGTTTGTTGACACAATTGATGCTCAAGACGTCATGATCTGTTATATCTTGATTCTTGTGTCAAAATGCAATATCAAAACTTAACTCATTAGTATTCATATCATCATAATAAAACAATAATTTGTGTCTATTCCACTAATTCAAACATCTAACACAATTTGTATTCATATTATCATGGTCACTTAAGCACTAGTGATGATTGTACATACTTGTATCCGAGAAAAATGATATTCATACTTACATGATTTCTCGAGTATCAGTTTTGGTTGTATCAAAATGGGGGTTCACAAAAGTTCAATGATAAAATAAGAAATAAATGAAGGACAAGAAAATGGAAGCTGCATTTACATTCTAGCATTGCATTGCATTCTAGGAGTTGCATGGTTTTTTCTAGGAAATAACGATGGGAAAGGCTGTGATACCATCAATTTTAAGAGGGAAAAGAAAACTTCAAACATTCAACAAGATATCATTTCTCTTATGATTGAGTATCTTTAATCACTGAAATAAAAATAATCATTTGCATAATCATATTCATTGCATTGCATTAACTATCATTAAATCCATACTTGTGCATCCATAGAATTAATCTAACATCATAAATATGCATCCAAAACATACAAAAATAAATGCATCCATAGTGTAAGGAAATAAACAAAAGTTCTCAAAGAATAATCATAATTATCTCATAAAGCATAACATATTAGTCACAAAGATACATTGAAATCATAACAAGAGAATGTAATCGTATATCGAATATTGTCCATGAGATACATAGTACAAATTGAGAAAAATGGTGCTAGATCATAGTAATATCAATACATCATCATCAAAAATGTAGATAAGGCTCAAAATAAATCATGACTGACTACCTGTATAATCCCCTGGTGGTCCTCATGGGGAACATCATATATGCTAGGTCTGGCACCCTCTGACTGTGTTGATGCTGGTGAAAATGGTGTAACTCTAGTAACAGGATCTGGTACTGCCAAAAAATATGTAGCTTGATAATATGATGCCCTAATACAATGAAAGGAATAATCTCTTTGTGCTATGTCCAATGCTCTATCCCTATCTTCCAACTAAGCCTATAACACGGCTATCCAGATTTGTAGCTGACCTCTCTGTCTATGGAGCCGTGAAACCAGTGGTGCATCACTTGTGCCCTATGTTGGTAGACCTGTCAGTATAGGACCGGGTACCTATACACCTATGGGACCTATTTGACCTAATCTTTATTAAGGTGGGGTACCTATCTGAGATCCAATCTGAACCCCTGGGAAAATCCATGTGCTAGTGGTCTCCATCCTCTCACTTGTGGAAGCACCTGTGTGGATGTAGTAACTAGAGTACCAGAAGGCATCTGAGATGAAGATGGAATTTAACCTAAAGGTGTTCCTGTGATATCACTGGCATCTATGCTATACCTGGAGTCTGAATAGAAGTAACCATAGGAGGAACCTGTGAGGAAGTAGGAACCTGTATTGAAGAAGGAACCTGTGATGCAGAAGGAACTTGTGATGTAGAAGGAATCTATGTAGAAGAGGGTGCCTGAGTAGTTGCTAGTTGTGTAGGACCTCTAATCTATACCCTGACCTATCTTGGCTGACCACCACAACCTCTACCACCACTCTCATCACTATTGCTAGAACATCTACGAGAAGTAGCCCTAACGGCTCCACCACCTATGTCATCGTCATCATCATCACCCTCATCTACCATCACTAGAACTGCCTCCACAGGAGAGGTCAAACATGGAAAAGGATGTTGCACAAAGTATGCTAAAAAATCTACAGTCATCCCTGCATCTATAATATCAGGAGCAAGCTCCCATCGAACAGGTACCAACCACTGATGCTCAATAAGTGCAGTATCATTTCTCAGCCTTGATCCCCACTGTGCCTCCTCATCTTGTGTCCTAGCATAAGATGCCATACCCTAGGGCATCAGTTGTGCCATACAATACTACTACAAGGAATGTTTCACCATGAATCTCTCAACAAGATATGGTGTGCGTTCAATCAAATAACACACAGTGCAAACAAATGACATCTCTCATCTATCACTCTCTCACTCCTCATAGTCTAAGTATGGTCGCCAAATCACGATCGTCATATTACCAATGGCTTGCCTTCAATACTCCAAGTTTCCCAGGTGGCGTTGCACCATATCTCCATCATACATGTAAATGTATGGGGCACCTCTTTGACGAGATTGTACTACTCCTGGATGTGTCACTGGGATGTGCTCCCAGGCCCAGATATGTAACAATATGAGGCCAACAGACAGAGATCTATCTTGATGATAGGCCACCTAATGTAAATCATGGTATAGGTGAGCCAGGAGACATGTACCTTAGACCAAACATTGAGGACTCTGTAGGAAATCCTCTAGTAATCTACCCCATCCAGCAAACAATCCCTGGGCACTCCTATCAGGTACAAGGAAGCCGCTGATCAACCCTGTTAGTACTCCTGGAAGTGTGAGACCCTGTCTCTCTATCCTATCCTAGGTAATATGGTGCTCTACAATCAGTGGGTCTTGGAGTATTTAGAAGGTGGCATCAATATAGGCTCATCCAGTCAAATTCTAGTCTGACAACTCTCCCATGACCAGTATGCGGAGAATCCTCCATACATCCTCTAGAGTCACGGTAATCTCTCTAGTCTGTAGGTGAAAGATATTGTGCTCAGAGTGCCACCGCTCTATCAAATCTATTAATAAACCTTGGTTGACCCTATACTCCAACATCTCTAATAGAAACCCTATTTAATCTCATTTTTTGGGTAATTAATTTCAAACATTTCACCCAAACTATTGCTCATTCATTGCACCTTTTTGGCTCTAACTTCATCCTATGAAGTTCAATTTTGACCAAATGAGAAGCATTTTCTTCATGGTTCTTGCCACTATTTTTTCAATTGGAATCAAAATCTCCATTCCAAGCTTATCATTCTCATCTGGATGTTTTTACCAATAAATTAAGCAAATCTCATATCCATTTTGATTCCAATGGGGCATAATCAATCATTCTAATCAAGTGATCATACTACCAAATCTTTTCAACAATTAGGACATAATCAAACTAAATTGGCTCTACAATCGATCATGTTGTCAAGAAAATTGAATTTCCAATAGCTGGGGAAATATTCATCAAACATCATATCAATTCAACAATCCTAAATCAGCAAATCATCAAATCTTGGAATGAGTGATTTCAACGCTCCACATCAAATTTCTTGCTCTTATCAAAATTCAAGTTGTAAACATCAAGGGAGATATCAATTTCAATGCACCACATCAATTTGGTAGTCTCTTCATTGGAACCAATCAAATTATCAACAGTGATCAGTTTCAACACTTCGCATCAAATTGATCATTTGTTCACATCTTTGCTAGAAACCAGTTTCATCGCATCACATCAAATTGAGTATCGGATCAAGATTTCAGACATCATTGTAATAGTAATCAGTTTCATCACTTCTGATGCAAGAGAATCCTGGGGTAGTTTCCAATCCTATGTCACCAAAAATATGTTTTGGTTTGATTTTTGTTTTAGTAGTTAACATGGTTGAAGACCTGAGGTGCTTGGTCACTTTGGTGGCAGTTCTCGGTTGGAAGATGTATTGCTTCACTGTTGGGCTCGGTGAGTAGACTCAGTGGTGCTTGGTGTTTCTTTGATATTCTACTCAGAGTACACTTCTTGGTGGTATTTTCTCAGTGTGTGTAGCTCGATGGTGTCTTGTTTAGTAGCATATTACTCGGTAGTGTATGTTTGGTGGAGTTCTTATGGGTTATGTCTTTCACCGAGTGGTCTGACTCTTGGTGTGCTTGTTGAATGACTAGTTGTTGGGGTTCACCGACTTATGTTTATGGATGAGGAAGACATTGGAGATTGCATACTTGATTTGAGGGGTTCATTGAGATCATGTTGAGGTCTGAGGTGTGCATATTTGTGGCATTAGATCTGTGTGGACCTAAATCTAGGTTTATGTTTTTTCCTATGGATTTTGTTATTAATTGTAGCCGATTGGTGCATTTAATATATGTTCATTGTGGATTGTAATGGTCGAATGGAATTTAATTATTGTTTATAAGACAACTTGTGGCAAGTGTGTATAAAAGGGAGTCTAGGTTGATGTTTAGGGATAAGATAGATAGAGGAAAAGATGATGTGAAGATAGATAGATGATAGCAGAGTAAGATAATAAGTTGGATGATTGTAAGTTGTTGCAGATAGGTGTAAGAGGGTAGATAGAGATTGCAGATTGCTTGGTGGCTTGCAAGCACAAGTTCAGATCTAGTTTCTTCCACTTAGATATAGGGGATATGGATAAGGTTGGATCCTACAAGATCTAGTTGAATTTGTTGATGTAATTGGCCCTAACTGGGAAGGCCTTACATCCCAACATGTTGCATGTAATTGGAATTATGAGATAATATAAAGTTTATTTTGATTAATCTTGTGCTGTGTTGTTTTTTCTTTGTTGTTCTTGTTGTTGGCTGCAAGTTTGGATAGTCCTTTATTGGACCCTCTGACCTTGGACTACATCAAGTGGTATCAGAGTTGCTAGTTCATTTCTTGTGGAGCTTAGGGTTTTTGATGCCTCTGAGAAGATTGGGCCCTAGGGCGATTGAAGATCTTTCTGACGTGGTGGAAGCAAGGATAATAGAAAGATTCAAATCTGAGATGGCGGTGATGAAAAATGAAATCCAAGAAGGTATCAGAAATATTGGATTGCATAAAGGTCCTAGAACAGATGATGGTTATGAATAATCTAATAAAGATTTTGAATTTTCTAGATCTCGTGGAGATGAAAGAGTCGATCGGATAGAGAGATCTAGAGGAGATAGATATGAACGATTGCATAGATTTGGAGATCGGTGGAGTACAAACTATCGAATGGAGGTTTCTAATTTTTCAAGTACATTGAGACCCGAGGATCTGATTGATTGCATCAGTGAGTTAAAAGACTACCTTGAGTTGGAAGACATTGAATATCCACTTAGAGTAAGGTTGGCATAGACTAAGTTGAAGGGACATGCTACTTTATGGTGGAAAGAGTTGCACAGGGACCGAGAAGAAGAAGGTGAGATGAAGATCAATTGGTGGAGGTTGATGGTGGTGAATCTGGAAGCTAAGTTCATTCCTGTTGACTATGAGCTTGAATTATTTAAGAAATTGCAGAATTTGAAATAAAAGGAGATGAATGTGGAAGATTATACCGAGGAGTTCTACAAGTTGACTATTCGGTCTGGGAATAGAGAAATTTCTAAGGAAAAGGTGGCAAGGTATGTTAATGGTTTGAAATTCAATATCCATAATGAGATTGGTATGTTGAAGATTGAATCGGTAAAAGATGCTTATCTATATGCATTAAGGTAGAAGACATTTTGGTAATTCCTAAGGGAAGGATAAGCAAGAGCAGTCTGTAAAGGATAAACTGAAAGTTGAAGATGTACCAAAATCTATTGAACCGAGGAGAAAGACAGGTAGAGGTGTATTTAGAGGTACTTGTTATAACTATAGAGAAGAAGGACATCAATCATTTGAATGTCCCCATGCAGATAAGAAGATCAGTAGCCACCGAAATATTGTGGTGAATGAGGTTGCTGAGAATGAAACTGAGGTGGAAGGTATGAATCTTCTGCTTAGGAGAACTTTGTTTCCCTCGAAGAAAGTTGATTCTTGTCAGAGGAAAAACTTGTTTAGGACTGTGTGTAAGTATGTTGGTAAACATTGTAAGGTGATTTTTTATGGAGGAAGTACTGATAACCTAGTTGCCAAGGAGATGGTCCAAAAACTTGGTTTTAAAAGGTTGAGGCATCCTTGTCCTTATAGGATAAGTTGGTTGCAAGCTGGTCATGCAGTAGAGGTGAAGGAGCAGTGCATGGTGAGTTTTTACATTGGTACCTATAGAGATGAAGTATTATGTGACATTATGGAGATGAGTTCTTGTCATATTTTACTCGGTAGACCTTGGTAGTATGATAGAGAGGCTATTCATGACTATAAAAGAAATTCATTTACTATACTAAAGGATGGGAAGAAGTTTGTTTTGATTCCTTTAAAGGATATAGAGCTTGGTAAGAGGAACTTGAGCATTGGTAGTAGATTTGAAATGGTTGCAGTAGATAGTATAGACATGAGTGTGCAGACATATGAACATAAATCAGAAAGTACTAGTGGTAAAAGGAAGCAGAAGAAGAATTGAGGGAAAAGTGTGTCGGTTGAGGACTTGGAAGATATATATATCAATAACTAGTTTGGAATCTATGTGTTGAATCCCAACAGATGTTCATCGAGCTACTAAGAACATCTTTTTGCACCTGGGGTGTCTAAGGCAGGAGCATCCTGGGGTAGTTGGCAATCCTGTGTCACAAAAAACATGTTTTAGTCTTATTTATGTTTTAGTAGTTAACTTAGTTGAAGACCTGAGGTGCTCGGTCACTTTGGTGGCAGTTCTCGGTTGGAAAATGTATTGCTTCATTGTTGGAATCGGTGACTAGACTAAGTGGTGCTCAGTGTTGTTGTGATATTCTACTTAGGGTACACTACTTTGTGGTAGTTTCTCAGTGTGTTCAACTTGGTGGTGTCTTGTTTGGTAGCATATTAATCTGTGGTGTCTATTCGGTGGAGTTCTGATTGGTTATGTCTTTCACAGAGTGGTCTGATTCTTGGTGTGCTTGTTGATCGACTGGTTGTTAGGGTTCACCAAATTGTGTTTATGGATTGGGCGGACATTGGAGATTACATCAGTTATTTGAGGGGGGTCATTGGGATCGTGTTGAGTTTTGAGGCATGCAGATTTGTGGCATTGGATCTGTGTGGACCTAAATCTGGGTTGATGTGTTTTCCTATGTATTTTTTTATTAATTTCAGCCCACTGGTGTAATTAATATATGTTCATTGTGGATTGTAATGGCCGACTGGCATTTAATTATTGTTTACAAGCCAACTTGTGGCAAGTGTGTATAAAAGGGAGTCTAGGTTGATGTTTAGGGATAAGATAGACAAAGGAAAAGAGGATGTGAAGATAGATATATGATAGTAGAGTAAGCTAATAAGTTTAATGATTGTAATTTGTTGCAGATAGTTGTAAGCGGGCAGACAGAGATTGCATATTTCTTGGTGGCTTGCGAGCACAAGTTCAGATATGGTTTCTTCCACTTAGCTATAGGGTAGATGGATAAGGTTGGATCCTATGAGATCTTTTTGAATCTGTTGATGTAATTGGCCCTAACCAGGAAGACCTTACAACCAGACATGTTGCATGTAATTGGAATTATGAGATAATATAAATTTGATTTTGATATATCTTGGGTGTTGTTGTTTCCGTTGTGTTGTTCTTCTTGTTGGATACAAGTTTGAACAGACCTTTATTGGACCCTCCGACCTTAGACTACATCAGCTTCACATCAAATTGATTAGGTGTTATTATCCTCGATAATTAGTTAGGTAATTAGTTTCATCACTTCACAACAAATTGATTATTCTGGTCTTAATCTATTATCTGACATTAAAACAAGTGGGGGCATCAATTTCATCGCACCACATCAAATTCATTCCCTGGTCATCATATTGGTTTCATCAAGTAATCCAAGAATGTCTAGTAGCTTCAATCACTTTTTTGTTCAATCAAATTCAGAATGGATTTCTAATCAAGGTTAGTTGCATCACTTCATATCCAGTTATTCGATTGCTAGTCAACACCATATGTTCTTTGAATCAATGTGATAATCGCACACCAATTCAAAGAGGGGAAAATGTAAACACCTAAAAATGGTGTGACAAACTCAGAACCCATAATATGAAATCAAGTCCCCCGGGTCGTAACCAATACTGTCAATTCAAAGCTAATCACAATTATATAATTAAACTAGATTGGTTTAAATATATAATTCATCAAAAACCAATAATCCAAAATCACTCACCAAGAGGCATTAATTCTTCAAGTAATCTTGGTCATTAAATCAAATCAAAAGCAAAATACATAGCTAAATAACTAATTAAAATGAATTAATTAATTCAAAACATTAATATTCCTTCAACATTGCCTCAAAATTCAAACCTCTAACCATTAAGAGGTAATCACATGGATCAACCAAGCTTTCATCTTAGCCATCCCTCATGGATGCATCTCAACCATCAAATTTGAATTTGAATTTGAAGCCTTTTCCCTCCAAGGAAATATCTATATAATGTAGCCTCTCTAGCTCATTTCATATAGGTGCATAGTGAATTTTAGCATAGAACTAATGAAAATTTTATTCTAGCAATAATCTAGTTCATTTTATCAATCTAATCTAGTTCAATTTCATGCAATTTGATCAAAATAGAGCATAATTGAACATGTTTTGATGCATTTTAGGCATTCTTGATTGAATCTTCCATTTCATGATTGTCCATTCAATGATCTAATATTCTAATTATGAGAGCAATAACAATTAAGTTACAATCTTCATGACTAGGAAGCAATAATTTGATTTCATTTGGTTTTCTATGTTTTCAATGAATTTGATCTTACTAACCAATTGATATAGTGAGTTACTGAGTGGTTATGTGTGGCATTCTTGTAGGTACAACATTTACACATCACACATGCCTCCTCTACTTGTTCAGATCCAATTAAGCACAATACTTCTACTTCTTGCAGATAATCTTCTCTCTTTACTCGACCGCACCTTGGCATCCACAATCTACACTTGCATAAAGCATTAATTTACATATATATATATATATATATATATATATATATATATATTACATGATCATTAGGGAATTTTACCTCCTTAAAAACATATTACAATCTTTCCCACTCAATCCTTGAACCCTAAAACATGTTACCAATCTATAACATTCGCTAACAAACTCAGGTCGGTCATAAGATTCATCGCACATCGATTTGAATCAAGAATAGTCAAACCTTTTTCACTTCTTCAACACGCTTCCAAAACTTGATTAAATCTGATCACCTCGAGATATGAAATAGAAAATAATCATTACAAATATTCTATGTCATGTCACCTTGACATATGGATCATAAAAACATCAACCATAACAAATCACATCATCATCGCACATTGATCTAACACCAACTGCTCAAACCAGTTCAAACATTTTGCTATTAGGCACATAACGATCTTCTATCAACTAAAATGATGTCTTCTGGTACTCCAATCATTTTGTGATCATAGCATCAATAACATATCCTATTCAAGATAAACATATCATGGCCACAACACTTTGATCCATACCGATTTGATTTAACAATCAATTCATTCATTGTTTGTCACTATTTGTTCTACTTTCTGCCCTGTTTCTCTTCAATCAATCTTAACTTGCTCTATTTGTGTTCCCAACATATGTGATCATATAGAATGCATCTAGATACATACCTAAGTCTCCAACCATGATCACACACTCCAATTCTGACTACAACCCAGAATTCATCTGCACAAATACTTAGCAGCACATTATGAACATTGTCAACAAATACAAAACCAAATTGACAGCAATGAAAACACAATAACTAATCTTCCTTTCATCAAACTTGTAACAAGAAACACTCAACAATCTATGCATTAGTTATTCCAATAATCTCCCCCTTTGGCATTTATGGAAACATGACATTGATCTTATAATAGTGGCTCTCCCTTAGCTGATGCACCAAACTTCTTGTGTTCTCCCTTCCTGGTCTTCTCCTTCAAAGTCTTCTTCTGATCTTATCCCTAATACCTATATATTGATCTTCTCTTTCATTTGAATCTAGTTATTCTCTTTCATGTAATCTTCTCCCCCTTTGACAACAATGCCAAAGGTGCCACATAGTTCACCTACTACTACAACATCTTCCTTTGCCTCTAATTGCTCCCCTAAGGAGTAGTCTTGTTTAAAACCAACCCAATAGTGAAAGATATTCAATGAGTCCACTATATTGATGCTTACAGAAACATCTTAATGTCATTTAGATAGGGGAATAATCCCTAACTAACCTCTAAGATACTCAAAAGTATCTTTGTGTAATGGTTTAGTGAATATGTCTACTAGCCACTCCTTGGTTAGCACATATTCCAAATTTACTACCTTTTCCTGCACTTTCTCTCTTAAGAAATGATACTTGATTGCAATATATTTAGTCTTAGAATGCATTACTAGATTTTTTAAATATTGATTGCACTTGTATTATCATAGTCATGGGTTTAGTTACCTTATCTTTGATACCTTCTAGGATCTGCTTCATCCATACAATTTGTGTACAATTGATAGCTGTTGAAACATACTCAAGTTCTACAGTAGATTGGGAGATGCAATTTTTCTTGTTACTTTTTGAAGACATAAGTCTTTCTCCTAGGAAGAAATCTCCTCCACTTGTACTCTTTTTGACATCAATTTTTCCTTCCCAATCTACATCAGTAAAAATAATCAAAGAGAAATAAGCTTTGTGAGCATACCAAAGACCATAGTCTTTTGTCCCTTTCAAGTACCTAAAAATCCTCTTCATTGCTACCATCTGAGATTCCTTAGGATTATATTGAAATCTGGCCACTATTCCAACTGCTTATGCAATGTCAGGTCTACTATGAACAACATAATGCAACTTACCAATCATGGATTTGTATAGAGTTGCATCCATTGCACTTGAATCATCATCCTTAGATAGCTTGCATCTTGTCACCATGGGGATTCCAACTATCTTGGAATCTT
Source organism: Thuja plicata (assembly GCA_018584345.1). NCBI lineage: Eukaryota > Viridiplantae > Streptophyta > Pinopsida > Cupressales > Cupressaceae > Thuja > Thuja plicata. Next base: position 677,360 of record MU225043.1, read on the forward strand.
TCATTCCAAAGTTCTTCAACACTTCCTTTATGTACTTGGAGTGAATGATATACATACCATCTTTTAGTTCTAAAATCTGCAATCCAATAAAGAACTTAATTTCTCCTATCATTGCCATCTCAAACTCTTTCTTCATCTCTTCTGCAAACTCCAAGATCATCTCATCATTTCCCCCAAAAATTATGTCATCCACAAACACTACAGCTAACAATATTTTATCACCTTCAACCTTCAAGTACACATTACTATCTTCACTTGTTCTTATGAAATTAATCTTAACAAGATAAGAGTGTGGACTTTCATACCATTCTCTAGGTGCGTGTTTCAATCCATATAGTGCCTTTTGTATCTTGCACACCATGTCCTTGTTCTCTGTTAGTGAAAACCCATCTGGTTTCTCCATGTAAACTTGTTCTTCAAGAATCCTCTTGTACATAGCCCTTACACACAAGTCTCACCTTATTTCAAACCACTTCTCCATCTTCATTCAATTTTTCCTGAAAACTCACTTTATACCAATCACATTCTTTTCTATTGGTCTAGGAACAAGCATCCATGTATCATTATTCTCAATCTGATCAAGCTCCTCTTCCGTGGATTTTATCCAATCATCATTCTTCAAGGATTCCTTCACATTTTTAGGCTCATACTTTGAGATTAGACATGTATTTTATCCTATTCTCCCTCTTTTTTGCAGTCCAACATCTTTATCACCAATGATCTGATCAACATAATGATTCAACCTTACATACCTTGGAATAATAGGTTTAGGTCTAGGTGATTCTTCTTCTTGTTTCGCTGGTTGAACCACTTCTTCCTCACTGTTATGTTCAACATTTTCTTGCACTTCAGGTTGCACATACACAATCTCCTAGACATTATCTAGTTCTTTCTTGTTGGATTCATCAGATATCTCTGGATATTCATCTACCTTCACATTTATACTTTCAACCATCTTGTTATTCCTTTTATTGAAACACTTATAGGCCTTGATTTTGGTAGAATATCCTAATAAAATACCTTCATCACTCTTAGGACCAAACTTGCCAGTGAAATCATCTCTCTTGATATATCATCTACTACCAAAAACTTTGAAATAATTAACACTAGGTGTGTGACCATACCACAATTCATAAGGTGTCTTATTGGTTCCTTTCTTCACTTGTACCTAGTTCATTGTGTAGACTGCAGAGCTAATGGCTTCTCTCCAATATGACTTAAGTACATCACCTTGAATCATCATTGTCCTGGCAGCATAAACTATAGTTTTGTTCCTCCTTTTTGCAATTCCATTTTGTTGAGGAGTACTTGGTGCTAACATCTATCTCTTGATTCCATTTTCTTCAGAATATTCAATGAGCTCCCATGAAGTGAACTCTCCTCCTTTGTCTGGCCTTAAACACTTCAAGCTCTTACTTGTTTCATTATCAACAAGTGCCCTGAACACTTTGAACTTATAGAAAGCTTCATATTTATCCTTCAACAATGTCACCCACATCATTCTTGAATAGTCATCAATAAACAACATGAAATACTTATCACCATAATAACTCTTTGTCCTCATAGGACCACAAAGATTAGTATGAACTAAATCCAATAAATTTTCAAAAGAAAAAGACTTAATATAGAAAGTAGAACAAGTCATCTTACCCAACTGACATTCCTTACACATTACATTGTCTAGTTTCACCAGTTGTGGCAATCCCCTAATAGAATTTGACTTACTAACCATGGTCAAACTATCAAAATTCACATAAAAAACCTTCTATGTCACAACCAACTATCTTCAACATTAACAACCAAACAACTATTAACAATAGTATTCAAATGGAATAAGTTATCTTTAATTTATTTCCCAGTAGCAATTAGATATCTTTATCTTTCACATATCCTGCACATACCTCCTTTGAACTCTGAGTGATTGTAGATGCCTAAAATCGTCCCTTGACATTATAATTATTTAATCATATTTGTTATTTTCTCCTATCTATTTAATTAAATTTATTTAATTAAATGTGGTTCATTTCCCATAGTATTTAAATTTAATTTAAATAGCTCCCTTTTAAGTGTATTAAATTATATTTAATACCTTCCCTCCATTAAATCCCCCTTTAAATAAATTTTAATTTATTATTCCCCCATATGCCAATATTCTTCTAAACCAAGATTAATCTAAATTTAATTTAGATTAATCCTAAATCTAGACCTAGATCCTACCCTACCTCAAATCACTCTCAACAAATAGGCCTAGTTGTTAATTAACTAAGGTTGATTAGGCTAAATTTTAGGATTCCTACACCCATTAGTCCTAATTATTTGCTCACACATGTGTGAGAAAAATTCCAAAATTTTCCTTTTCAAAGAATTTCAAAAATGCCTAAACAAGGTTTCTTACAACCTCGATGACACTTTCTTACACTTGCCAAAAATGTTTCATTTGACCAAACTTATGACAAATCTCTTTCATGTGTACTTGAAGTACACATTGACCCATCAAATCTCAAGTTGCTCACACATGTGTGAGAAAACTTGGACTCTTGCATGGCTTATGTGTCCTTCATGTGGCACCTATGTGGATGCCACATGTGATCCACCTCACCTAAGCCCTCCAAAATTGTATAAATAGGAGCCTTTCCAAGAGTAAATTACCCATGATTTTTGCATTAGAGTTATTATGCTAGTTTGTGTCTAAAAATCTTTATGCATTTAGAGATTTTTATACTAATATGTTTGGTAGTTGTTTGCATTCATTATGGTAGTTGCACTTCATTCTTAGTTCCTAGTTGTTGCATTCATTATTAGATCTTTTCATTTAGTTTTTCATATCTAGTTCCATCTCACTCATTGAATGCTTGAGACTATTTCTCCATAACTAGCTCTTGAGTTATTCAATATCATTACATTTTAGTTTGCATTCACTTTGCATTCATCGTTATCATTTGGATCAAGTGGGATTGATACATTGTGTTGGGAGAGCACACCCACAACTCTCTCTATCAGAAAATCAACAAGGCTTGGGTGCCCTTTTTTTCTCATCGAAGGTTATGGTGGAAAGCTTTTGTTTAGGAGTATATTTTTAATATGTTAATGTAGTTTATATGTTGTTTATATCTAACATTTGCATGTCTGAGCTTGATCCCAACAGTTATATTTTCATCATACACAATGATAACGTTTTTTATTCAACTGACCAACACTCAACATGTTACATGTAAGACCTTCAACCCAATCAACATCATCAATATTTATTTTAGAATTCACGGAGATTGAAACTTTACCTCTTACCATGCATGGTGTATTGTTTCTAAACCTGACCACACCACCATCGAATTTTATCTATCTTTATGAACTTAATTTTTTCTCTAGTCATGTAGTGTGAGCACCCACTATCAATGACCCAAACATTACCATGTTCTGTGTATGAGACCAATGCCTTCTCATCTTTATAGGTTTCTTCTTTTACTGCAACAAACACTACTTCTTCATCATTGTCACCAGATTCTTCATCAGTCACACCTTCATCTACTACAACATAGCATAGTTTCTTTCCTTTCCCTTGAATCTTTTGATCTTCTCTTTCTATTCACCATTAGGACACCTAGCAGAAAAAATTTCTATCTTGTTACATGAAAAACATTTCAAAGGTAGCCTGCCTTTATACTTACAAGTACCTCTAGGTAGTCTTCTCGAAAGTAATGCTTCAAGTTCCCCTTGCTTCTTTTCTTCATCCAAGATAGATTCAAGTTCCCTGGAATAAATTTCATGACTTGTCTATTTTCCCTTCTTCTCTAATGCTAATGACAAAGAGGCCTTAAAAGAAGCTTCAACTTTAGGCATACTATTATCATAGTTACTTAATTCAAAAGAAGTAATCTTACCAATCAATCCATCAATAGAAACAATATCAAATGTTCTCAATTGTTGTATAGAAGAAACTCTAATGGCATAAGCATGTAGCAAGGTTCTCAACATTTTACTTACCACATCACCTTCTTCAATGTTACCATTAGCAACTTTGATAGCACCAACTGCTTCCTTTATCCTTTGACCATATTGAGCAATGTTCTCACCTTCCACCATTTTCATGTCATCATATTTTCCCTTCAAGCTATCTACCCTATCTTTTTGCACATGTCTGTCTCCACTATAGATTAGCTTCAAATTTTCCCAAAAATCAAAGGAAGTCTCAAGTTCATGAATTTCAACATACTTAGTATTAGACAAGGTACTTACAATTGCTTCTAGTTCTTGTATTTTATCTTTTTGCTCCTTTAATTGATCTGCATTAAGAGGTCCATTAGGAATTGTACATTTTAATGTCACATGATACCAGAACTATGGCCCCATGCCTTTTTAATAGATCTTCATCCAACACTCCATATTTTGTAGTTGTCTCTTGTAAACTTAGGACCTTCCTTCTTCATCATTAGATCTTTTTCTCAAGTTGTTAAGCTTTACCACAAAGAGGACCTAGGCTCTGATACCAATTATTAATACTATAAGATCCAAGATTACTAAGAGGGGGGGTAAATAAGTAATCAATTAGATCTAAAAAAATTTACAATTTATTTAAACATTAACAACATTCATCAACTTAAAACCTTACACATCAACAAGAAAAGTGAGAAAATAACCATCCAAACATGCAACACAAGAACACTAGTATTTTTATTTTGGAAACCCTTGGTCAAAGGGAAAAACCACGTTGGAAATTAGTACCCACAGATATTTGCACTCTTTTGAAATGTGCCATGTTAAAGGCCTGGCCCTTTTAGTAGCTTACAATGATGTCTGGTTATGAGTAGACCCTTCTAGGAGTCACCCGCTTAAGGGATTTACCTCCGGCCCTATTAGGAGCTTTACCCTGTTAGGAGTAACCTTGTTAAAGGATTTAAAACCTAGCTAAAGAGTCACCTAGTTAAAGGAGTTACAAATTAGACCTGTTAAAGTCTACCCAATTAAGGGATTTTCTTCATAACCTAGTAGGATTCAACAAGTACAACGATCTGGGTGTAGCATGCCTCCTCTTCTTTTTCAAATCCAATTAAGCACAATACTTCTACTTCTTGCAGATAATATTCTCTCTTCACTCAACTGCACCTTGGCATCCACGATCTACACTTGCATAAAGCATTGATTTACATATGTATATATATATATGACATGATCGTTAGGACATTTTAATTCCTTACAAAATGTATTACAGTCTTTCCCACTTGATCCTTAAACTGTAAAACATGTTACCAATCTATAACATTCGCTAACAAAATCAAGTTGGCCATAAGATTCATCGCACATTGATTTGAATCAAGAACATTCGAACCTTTTTGACTTCTTCAACATGCTTCCAAAACTTGATTAAATATGATCACCTCGAGAAATGCAATAACAATAATCCTTATAAATTTTTTATGCTACATCACCTTGACACATGGATCATAGAAACATCGACTACAACCAATCTCATCATCACCACACACTGATCTAACACCAACTTCTCAAACCTGTTCAAACATTTTTCTATTATGTACAGAATGATCTTTTGTCAAATGAAATGATGCCTTCCGGTACTCCAATCATTTTGTGATCATAGTATCAATAAAATATCCTAGTAAAGATAAACATATCATGACCACAACACTTGGCTCCATACTGATTTGATAGAACAATCAAATCATTCATGGTTTGTCACTGTATGTTTTTTTGTCTACCATGTTTCTCTTCTATCGATCATAACTTTCTCCAATTGTGTTCCTAGTGTATGTGATAATATAGAGTGCATTTAGAGACATCCATGAATCTCCAACCATGATCACACACTCCAATTCCTATTGTAACACATAATTCATCTGCACAAATACTTAGCAGCACATCAAAGACACTGTCAACAAATATAACACCAAGTTGACATCAATGACAACATAATAACTGATCTTCATGTCATCAAACCTGTACCAAGAAACACTAAAAATATCTACATCAATTATTCCAACAACTTGTTCTCTAGCAAATTAGAAACAAGACTAAAATGGGAGTCGATAGTGGCTAGGTTATCCGTAATAGTATTCAACTTTCTAGGAATGACCTGAATGTTGAAATTGTGAAAGATTTTTATCAGATCCCACACTCTATACCGATAGGAATGAATGCATTCATATTTAGGAGTTATCATGCTCTTCACTTGGTGAACCACCAACTCATAATCTCTGAGCACTCTTAATTGCTTAATCCCCATTCATTCTGCGAGGCTCATCTAATGGATGAGTTCTTTGTACTTCGCTTCATTATTTGAACATGGGAACTAAAAGTGGAAAGATCTCAGATTCCTCTCACCAGTAGGGGACATAAAAAAAACACCTACACCAGAACCATTCTTACACCTTCCACCATCAAAGTGCAATGTCAAGAGAGAAAATCTTTTGTTCTTATTTTCATTAGCCTCAACTGAAACATCCTTAGACAATCGAGGAATAGCTTGGTCTTTGTCATAGATTACATAGGTATGAAGACCAGTAGAATGATAATTCAAGAAATGGATAGAATCAACATAACCATTCAAGAGAATTGCCTCTTCTAATGCTCCAAAATCAAGGATTTTCTCATTTTGAGAAGTTCTTCAAAATCTGCTTCCTGGGATTCATAATTGGTCAGGGTCTCAAATGCTACATGCTTGACATGCAAGGGATTAGATACAATCTTATCCTTATCTCCATGTTTGTTTATTAGGATGAGGTGTGACCAATCTAGGGAGAGATATCCACCTATCCTAGCAGTGAATTCCTGGGAGAGACAAAGCCCAAAATCAACAAGAATATCTATTACGACCACCTCATACAACACAATTATACTTGGGAAAGCTTATAAGGTGAGTTGAAGCTGCTTAATTATGCCTACAGTCTGAACTCTATTTCCATCAAGCTACATAACTCCTCTTTCTAGGTGTTCATATTCAAGGGTGAGGGCTTCAACGATTTGTTTAGGCATGACTGCAGTGCTGGCTCCAGAATTGATCATGGAATTGTGCAATAGCTTACCATTGAAAATCAAAGTTAGATAGAAGGGGGTAGGTTTAGGCCACTCTACCTTGGTGCTTGTGTTAGAAACTACTAGATTAACAAGAGCAGTGTGAGCATAAGTCTGATTTTCCAAACTCCATTTGTTTTCTTGATGACCCCTTATCCTTTTGATTTTTCTAGGGTGTTCTCTGGAATAGACTTTGGCTTCTTTGTGCCAGATATTGTTTCTTCCAACAATGACCTCTGGCCTGGAATGTTAAGGATATCCTAGAGGGACATACTAGCAAGTGCTTTCTTTAGTTGCTTAACTATAACAAGGGTAGCTGGTATGGCTCACTTTAGCTCCCCATACTTGTAAGTTATCATTTCCTTTGGCTTTAGATATGGAGAAACAACAACAGGCCTCAAGTGTCGCTTTACTGGTGCTAGGCTTAGCTTGATGAACCATTTGCTCACCTGTGTTTCACCTTTTGGAGCAAATATTATAGTTATACTGCACTTGCGGCGCGTTGGAAGTGGACATAGAAGTATCATTAGAGTCAAACACATTCCCGAGTACCACCTCCTCATCCTCCATCCATGAGAACAATGCATGATCAGAGGCAATTTTCATCTCTCTTTCTGGTGACATACCTTGCATTTGAGCGGAAAGCGTAGCAGTCTCCATTTCGGGATATGCATATACATTTGGGTCAGAAAAAATACCTTGAGCTCTCTACTCTGCAATAAGCTACTACAAATTCCCTCATGGGAAATTCCTCGGTGTGTGTTCTGCATTGCAAGAGAAACACCATGCATTCTGAGTATCATTAGCTAGGTTATTTTGGCCAAGTACCAAATCTTTGTTCTAGATAAGCATAACAAATTGTAAAGTTGAAGGAATAGTAGCTAGCTAGTTATTGGCTTGTAGCTGGCCAAACTTTGAACCTCCATGATTCTAATTATTTTGGTAACTAGGATTCCCTGAATGATAGTTATGTTACGACGATTTAGAAGAGGGAGTTTGCTGCCTCTTAAAGTTGATAATCTCATTTGAAAAGGTCTGCAACATATTCTTTATATCATCCACTTCAGATGCTAGTGTAGCAAGAGTAGGTGCGTTATTAGGTTGAGCGGTTGAGGTACTAGGCTACGCATTTGGGTAATAGTAGTAAGACTTGGGTGTAGGTGCAACGCTTGGCCTGGCTTCAACTGGAATATGAGTATCTTGCAAGTCCATAAAGATAGGTATATTAGGTCAAGGTAGAAGTTGGCCTACATCAATGAGGTTATTTTGAGCCCTTACAACAATTGTATAAGTATCTGGTAAAGTTTGTTCGCCCATAGATTGGATCATCATTGAGATGCTTGGGTTGAAAGCCTTGAGGTAGAAAACATAATCCATGTAGGCTGGAGGATGCACGACAAAAGGGATTCTATGCCAAGTTTTGTTAAATCTTGTGTTGAAGTTTGTAATGGCTTCCTGCAGAGCTTTCTTAATGATGATCAACTGCTAGAGCAATGAGGATCGGTCTCCCTTGTATGAAAATCATTCATAGAAGGGGTTCCCCAAATCATCCCAATTAGTAATGGAGTTGGCTGGAAGGGAGCACTACCAATCTTGAGCTTTCCCTTTGAAAGATGTTTCCAAAAGTCTCAAAGCTATGTCTTGCTCTATGATATTATGAAGTGTGCAGACCTCTACCACATCTTGCAAATGCTCTCTGAGAGTCTTGAAATCTTCTCCAGAAAACCTAGGAAGAGATTTTAGAGCTCAAGTAAGAATCTACCCCTAGATAGCCAGAGGGGTAGGGGGAAACAAAGGACTTGCTTTATTCTAATCCATAAAATTCCTAGGAGCAATTTGCATCATCGGTTATTTTTGAGCTTGGCCCTGCGGTTGATGGACATGACCTTGCAATTGTCCTTGCACGTGTTGACCTCCACAACTCCCAAAAACCAATGGAGGAACCAATAATGAGTTCCATCCATAATTTGGAATCTAGTAATTGGCCTATGGCTCATGTACCTAATCAGACTTCAAACTATATGTTTGTATGGTCCCACCGGGCATGCCAGAAAAGAACTATTGATATCTAAAATTACTTTTAGATAAACAACGTATGGGAAGCTTAGTGAATGGGGACATTATGATATTTCATTGAGAAAACTTCAGGATTTTAGAAGTCGGCTCTTCATACATGTATAGAGGAAAAGGGGTAAGAAGTATGTCAATTTACTACTAAGGTGATACACCAATCTTTTGGAACACTTTAAAATCAAAATGCACAACCTATTCAAAGAAAAGGAATATCAAGGCAACCTTTAGATTGGATATGAATTAGGAACAATCACAGATCTACAAAACCATTTAAGCATGACAAATAAAGTGAAAACATACATTGATAATCACATAACATAAAAGCGTATAGCATAGTCTACCCAACAAAAACCAAATATGCATACATTGAAGTCAGAAAATGGCATAGAAAACATTCAAGAAACAATGAATCTTAAAGAGACCAAAGGGCTAGTTGCACGATTGATATATTTATGGATTCAAATGCACATTACAATTTTGTGCCCTACAAAAATAGTTCTTTCAATAACTATGAAAAGTACCAAAATAAAAAGTCCTTTCAAAATACAAAGCTCTGCATATAAATAGGATGAAGCGTGATATTGATTCTTCAAAATAGCAAGTGGTTTCAGAGACAGGTAGGTGTCTCGCTCCACGAAGCTACAAAGTTACATCTTCATTGCCGACTCTAAAAAGCTGACAGCGAGCACTTGATTCGTTAACAAAAATGGATTCTTCATCATTCTGTTCAACTACCATCTCCTCTGCAATCATAACAATGGCCTCATAGTAATTGTGTATGAGCCAAAAATTGGAAACTGTGCTGAAACTGAGCAAGAACAAGCTTTGTGGACGCAAGGCGCGTGGAAGCATTCAGTTACACCAGGAAAGACACATGTCACACATGCGCAAAATCTGCTCTCAAAAGAAGGTCAATCCTTCACAAAACCCCACGAGATGAACATGTGGCACACGTGCGTGAGATTTCCTTTCGAAATAAAATTGAAACTCCTCAAACTCCCATGAGATGAACACGTGTATCTCCTAAGTAAAGCTCGGGCCCACGAGCAAAAATGTAATGTGGTTAGCGCTCGAGAGACACATGTCACTCAAGCGTAGACTTTAGCCAAAAGGAAAAGAGAGTCTGCCCATAATGAACGTCGTGATGACAAGTGGTAGGCACGCGTAGCTCTTAAACAAAAAACACCGTGGAAAGGAAAAACATGAGGCAATAGCAAAAAGCTCAAACTCCACGACATAGTGAATTTTTAATTCACAAAAATCATAACAAATTGACGATTTGATAGCATGCTATAGGTCCAAAAAGTTTCTTAATAAAATATGATATTTTATTAAAATTCAAATATTCAAATGCAATGAAAATTTCACTACATTAACTAAAATGTAAATTATTTCAAATTACGAGCTAACATAATGTATTTAAAGATTAACTATTATGCATAATTATCTTAAGAACATATTACATCCTTGCTTGCTTCTTGTTCTTCTTGACCTTGATTCATTATTGTTGAATTGGTACACCCATAAGTTTGATTGAGGTAATCATGACCTTTGCAACTCAATAGATTACTTAAAGACTTTTTTAAGCATGAAATTGTATAATTAGATTTACACATCAATAACAACTCTTACAAAAGTAAACTAATAACATCATGTTGAATGAATTTGTACCATCTAGAATATAAATATCTTCATCCAACTTAAAACTAGTTAACTACACATTTAATTTAGTTTAATTGACGGTCCATTTAATTAAATTGACTATTTAACTATCCTAGATATTAACTACGCATTTAATTTAATATTATTGATTCTCCATTTAATTAAACGAACTATTTAACTAACCTAGATATTTGTGTGAGGTGAGGTGGTTTTCCCTAAAGAAATGCATTCCATAATATAGATATTGTTCCTTCACGCGTGCTTGTCCATTATTCAAGGGCAACTATAAAACAAAGTAGGTATTAAATAGACTAATCCAAGTCAAAATATTTTTCTTTCTTGTAATGTCAAATGCGTGTCAATGTTAAGCGCAGACACCTTCAATGGTCCCCATTCTTATTATGTCATTCATTTCGTCATTATTTTTTTTTAAATTTTTAATACTATTTCATATTGCAATAAAAATTAAAAAGAATCATTTGATAAGATGTATGAGTTATATAGGACAAGGCGCCTACAAATACAACTCTACATAAATACGCAAGTGGCCGAATAGTTGGTGTGATATATACATATAAAACCTTCGACAAAATAATGATATAGGCAATGTTGCCTTGTTATTGCATAATGTATATTAATCATTTATATTATATTATTTCATTTTTTATTAAATATGTAGTTATTTAAAACTTTAAAAAATGATGTCAATAGGGAAAGCTAACGGTGGTCATTGGTCATTGAGTATATATCACTTTCTTAAACAATATAAATAATAGAATTTAAAAACCTTCGCCTCGAATCATTTAAACAAGAAGAAGAGTATGCCTTTAATTTAAAATTACTATACTTGAATTATTTAAACATTAAATATGTTATATTTGGTACGTGTAATTGATCAAAGCTGTATTATATAAGGGTAGAAGCCAACCTCTTTGTATTTGGGAAATTGTTGGAATAATTTGATATGACACAATTTTCAATTGTTTATTGTTTATTGTTTACAATTTGTTTGTAATGAAGCTGCTTTCAATCTTATATCATACTCATTATTAGTGGTATGTTTTTATGTTAAGAGTTTGTACGTTTGATTCAGCAAATTTGTTATTCGGAAAGTTTTTAACGATAGTTTGTAATATATAATTCATCTATCATTTAATTTATTTTGAAATTAGTTTTTTAATTTACAATATAGAACTCTCTATTAAGATAAGAGATTGGGTATCTTAAGTATATTTGAACTATGACTCTTGGTCTTTGTATCTTACTCCATGACATTTTAAAATTTCATTGGTGACACTCTATCTTGTATCATTAATCTTAAGGCTATCATGTAGAGTGTGAATCTTTGATCAACTATTATTAGCAATTTGTAAGAGTAATTATCACACATGCATGGAATTCTTGGATAGTAAAAAACTAGGAAAATCACTACTTATAATTAGTAATTTCTAGTAAAAGCGTTTTTGACATGAAAGATGAAGAATAAATAGTGATTGATATAAACCCAAAAAGATTTATTTAAATTTACATTACAAATTCAATGTTCGTAAATAATTTTGGAGAACCCCACTTAGGCCCCGTTTGTTTGCAGGAATTGGAAGTGACACTTCCCGGTTTTGGGAGTGACACTTCTCGTTTTTGCAAATTCACTGTTTGTTTCTCTAAATTGCAATTCTGGATTTGTCAAGTAAAACCAGGTTTAGACACCAAAATGAGTGGCATCATCTTCCTACTAATAGATGGAATTAGAAATCATACCCTGGTTTTGATATAATAAGGTTTTGAGTCAAATTCCAATTCCCCAAGATGCAAAACCAGGATTTCAAACCCTGATTTTGTGATAATAAGGTTTTCACTCAATTCCAATTCCTGCAAACAAACGGGGCCTTAGTTAAATGTGAATGAAGACTATGTATTCTCTATGTAAATACTATTTGCACTAAAACGACAATTCCAAAATTTGGTCTACCGTAATCCTAGAAAAGTGTCCTCCCAATCGGTACTATACCGTTCACTTGAAATGGGTGAGAATTGGCCCAAATTTAAATTTAAAATATAAGGGTCAAGAAAAGAGCTTAGATTCAAATATGTAACCAATGTATACGGATAAATAAGATATGTGTAATTATATTGAGAGGTGTTATGTGGTGAGTTGTGTTATGAATTATTAGATTAACTTGTCAATTCATTTTGGAAAAAAAAATTCTAAAAATAAATAAAATATTCTTATATAAAATAATTTTTAAGCAAATAAAAACAATTCATAAAAAACAAAATAATGTAATAAAAAAATTCTCAAAGTAAAAATAAATATATTTTCAATATTTTTAAAGTAAATAAAATGATATATTTTTAGAAAGATGTATTTAAGATATTTATACAAATTAATATGTCAATTGGATGAATATATAAATATCTTACCTAAAGTAAAACAATATATAATAATAATATTTTTAAATAAATGTATTTAAGATATTTATACTAATTAACATGTCAATAACATAAATGCATGTATATTTCTCTTTTAATATCAAAAAATAATGTATGTGTGAAAGTAAGGAAAACAATTTATTGATTTTACACAAAGTTACACTATTTTCATAGTTGACTTCTTTTTTTATTGTTAGTTGTCCCATTTTTTGTTGTTGCGATTGTTATGTGTGCGCTCTTATTTGCATTCCTTTTTTACACTATTTATAAATATATAAATAAAATAAACAATTCCTTCAATAATAAATGGTGTTGTTACAAGTGTTTATGCACCCTGGCCGAGATTGAGAATGAGACACACTTCATCTTTCGTTGTCCTACTTACTCTGAGATTAGAGGGAGATTCTATTGCTTATTCAGAGGGTGCAGTTCCTTGACTGCTTTCTTCAGCTACACCGATCAAAGATGCTTGACACTTTATCTCCGCGAGACTGTACAGCTCCGCGAGCATACTCTACAACATCTTTTCCCCCAGAGACAGATATCCGATCAGCGCATTACAACCTTCTTCTCGCCCTCGTCTCCTTTACGGGGGTGAAGCGGCCTCACATTGCCTCCATCACCGGTCACTCTAGATCTGTGAGACCCCGCAACACCTTTACCCGTCAGCGACACATCTCTAGCAACTCACAGCGACGACCCATGGTTCTTGCTCATTTGGATCATTATCCTTCAGTGTTGGATTTCTTTCTACCTGAAAATGATCCTTAGTCCTTCTCTTATGTCTGTTCTTCTTGCTTGTTGTTTCTTGTTCTTTTCTTTCTTTTCTCGCTCTTGGTTGCTTTCCCGGCCACTGTTTGGTGGTCTGTTGGTTCGTTGTTCCTTGCTGTACATTTTCAGTCCCTTAGACCCTTGTTGGTCTCTTGTTGAACATTAATAAATTTATCTTATCTTATCTTATCTATCTATTTGACATTGTTGTATTTTTATTATAAATTTTCTTTATCTAATAAAAAATAAAAAATTATTTATATATTAATTTGTGTATATTTTAAATTTATAAAAAAAATTAAATTGATATACGAAAGTTAAAAGAGCAACCACACAAACTCCCATAATTAATGATAATAATAATGATGTGGGGTCTCGTAGAACATAGTGGAAGAATGAAAGTTTAGGCAGGCGCTAAGATGTTGCCACGGTGTCCTCAATTAAGCAGGATTCTTCCTTCTTTCATATAACCAGACAATATGGGTCCCATCGCGACGGTTTAATTTTGAAAAAAAATAGAAAAATAAAATAATTTGAATAAAAGCTCTCATTAAAAACCATTCAGATCCATGAAAAAACAAATGTGAATAGAACTTCAAAACTGCAGAGGGCAACTAAAAAAGATTCTAAATACTCTTGGGAATATTCCATGGAAGCGATTAGAAGAAAAAATGATTAATATAATTAAGGGGAAGGGCTTGCTTAACTTGAGGCTTAAACTTCGCAAAATGGTGGCATGTCCTATAAAATATCATACTCGGTTACGATATAAATAAACACGTATAGTTGTTGATGTGGCAGAGGTGTCTCGTGAGTTCCAAGAAAACAAGAAGAGGGTGACCAACGGTCCACAGCCGCCTGGGTGGCACCGAAACATCGGGGAACCCCTTTGCGCCTATGCAACTCGGTTTTCTTTTAAAATATTATATTATTTGATCTCGTGTCGATTTATTATGCGGGACAAGTCGGTCTATAAATAGGGGAACCGACTTATTTTTTTATCAGTCAAGGGACCTAAGAGCTCTGTATTTCTTGAAGCCTGTAATCCTTTTCTCTCATTTTAGGGTTTCTCACGGCTGGTTTTCAAAAGGGATTTTGGAATGCAGCACGATGAGGGCCTGTGTTTCCGTTTCTAGGGTTTGTGTTTGGAAAGAGGCGGCGGAAGTGGAAAAAGTAGGAGCCGCCATTGATTTGTTGTGGAGGATTGGAGTCATAATTGTCCCAGACGGAATGGTTTGCCTGGGGCTGTCTTTGAGGGATTTCATGGATGACGGCTGAGGAAAATAAATGTGATTAAGGATTTCGGGTTTCAGTCTTATAGCAGCTGCTCCTTGGAGGCGGAGTTGTAAATATTTAAGATCTGACCGTGGCTGATTGCTGATTATTCTTTGTGAGCAATTTGGAGAAGAAATGGAGACTCCGAAAGGAAATGTTCTGTTGGGGAAGTATGAATTAGGGAGGCAGCTGGGGCAAGGAAACTTTGCTAAGGTTTATTATGCCGAAAATGTGAAGACAGGCCAAAGTGTGGCGATCAAGGTCATGGACAGGGAAAAGATTATGCAGATCGGCATGATTGAGCAAATTAAGAGAGAGATTTCTGTCATGAGACTGGTTCGGCATCCGAACATTGTTCAGCTCTATGAAGTCATGGCGTCCAAGACGAAGATTTACTTTGTCATGGAGTATGTCAAGGGTGGAGAGCTGTTTAATAAGGTTCAGAAGGGTAAATTGAAAGAACATGAAGCCAGAAAGTATTTCCAGCAGCTCATCAGCGCAGTGGATTTCTGTCACAGCCGAGGGGTTTATCACAGAGATCTCAAGCCGGAAAATCTGTTACTTGACGAAAATGGAGATCTGAAGGTTTCCGATTTTGGTCTCAGCGCTTTGCCCGAGCAGTTCCGCCAGGACGGGCTGCTCCATACGACCTGTGGGACGCCGGCCTACGTGGCACCCGAGGTGATTGTAAAGAAGGGCTACGATGGCGCAAAGGCCGATATCTGGTCATGTGGCGTCATCCTGTTCGTTCTCATGGCGGGCTATTTGCCGTTTCATGACGCCAATCTTATGGTCATGTATAGGAAAATTTACAAAGGGGAATTCAAGTGCCCGCCGTGGTTTTCATCAACGGCGGTGAGGCTGATATCGTGTCTTCTAAACCCTAATCCCAAGGGCCGGATAACTATACCGCGGTTAATGGAGGTGAACTGGTTCAGAAAGGGCTTTAAACCCCCGCGGCCGGCTGTGCAAGATGACGAAATTGATCTTGTTGATGTGGACTCCGCCTTTGGATCCTCGCCGGAGGAATCACGGCCCAAGCCTGCAGAATCCAAGCCGACTTGCCTGAACGCCTTCGACATAATTTCACAGTCGCCGGGATTCAATCTCTCCGGCCTCTTTGAAAAGGAAAATGCGAGGAAAGCCGAATCGCGCTTCATGTCGACGCAGCCGGCGTCCAGCATAATCTCCAAGCTAGAGGAAATCGCCAAGCTATTCAGATTTAGCGTGAAGAAAAGAGGGGATTCGAGGATGAAGATGCAGGGGTCCGTGCAGGGGAGAAAGGGGCATCTGGCAATTGCGGCAGAAATTTTTGAGGTCACGCCTTCTCTGTTTGTTGTTGAGGTCAGTAAGGCGGGAGGTGATACGCTTGAGTATAACAACTTTTGCAAGGAGGAGCTACGGCCCGGTCTTAAAGACATTGTCTGGACCTGGCATGATGAACAATAGCGCTTTTGTTTTTTTCTGTTTTTCATTAACTCCACTTTTGTATAGCAAAAATTTTCATTATACTTCAGTTTAAGGAATTGGGTGATTTTGAATTTTGAATCTTTTGTGGAATTGGGTAGTTTTGATGGTTTTGAATCTCAACTTGTGCTGAATCGTTTCTGTTGCTTCTCTGCATTATTCAATTATAAATTAAATGCATCAACTGATTCTATCTGTACTCAAAACCTTTCAATTAAAATAATAAAGTTTGTCAGACAGGTTGCATTTGAATCAGGTCTGACAGGCTCTGTTGAACCAAGAAAGTCGAAAGAATATCCAAAAATTGAAAAGGTTAAAAAGCATCAATCTCTTTTAAATCTTGTTAGAATGCCAAAAGAATATCTCCTGAATCATAAGTGCTTATCTGAAGTTCTGATTGAAATTCATTGAAGTATACTTTGTTTTTAATGGTTATTTGTTAGGCATGGTGGAAAATGATTTGCATTTTCTTTTTGGAATTTGTAGTATGTTTTGCATGCAGACACTGAGATTTTAAGGAAAATCAAATTAATGGGGTTTGCGGCCTTCGGGAAGGTAAGACAATCTGTTTTTACTGAATATTTCAAATATTTCTGGTTCTGTGAACTGTTATGCAGTAGCTTGACATTAAGGTATTTTGCGGTTGCAATGGTTCAAAGTTTCTAGCAGTTTGTTCTGTAAAACATTTCACCCATTCTTAATCAAGTCAACGTTAAATGTGAGATTAGGTGTAATCTAACCAGCCATTGCAACTAGCTGTAACTTTTATCAATTTTGATTTTTGGGTCTTCATTCCAATTTGCATTCTTATCTCTATCTACTATGGTCAGTTCTATAGCTATTATGGTCAAATTGATTGTTCAATTCAAACATGGTTGTCCAATATTAGACTCTCTTTAGTGGGAATGAAATCACATGATTTGCAATATTACAACTAAGGCATACTAATATGCTGTTTCGTGGGAAGTTTGGTGAACTTACTAAATAGGAAGCTTTTATGATCAGTTTGGGGAAAAAATTTGTATTGATTTTTAAGATTATTAGGTGATTTTTCCCCTTCTTCTAGTAATAATCTTTGGTTTTCTTCACTTTTTCTTCTTTTAATAACTCTAAAAAATAAATTTATTAAATGAAATAATCTTTGATTTCTTTTACTTTTGTTTCTTTTCATAAATCTCAACTTACTAAATGGGTATGGTTGAATGATCCCATAGATTCAAGATTATCAAGTGAATTTCTTCTAGTACTAATCTTTGGTTTTCTTCATTTTTTCTTCTTTTAATAATTCTAAAAAATAAACTTACTAAATGAAATAACCTTTGATTTCTTTTACTTTTGTTTCTTTTCATAAATCTCAACTTACTAAATGGGTATGGTTGTATGATCCCATAGATTCAAGATTCTTCAAGATTATCAAGTGAATTATTGATAGGAATTTAGAGTTATGAGAGTATTTTTGTGGTTTCTTATTTTTTCTTTCTAATAATATAACTGTTTATTTCTTCATATTTTTCCTTTTTCAATAATAACTCTAGAGGAATATAACTTGCTAAATTGGAATAAAAAATAATCTACAAAATTAACTTACTAAATTGGAATAAAAAATAATCTACAAAATGGAAGTATAGGGGGTGATTATTATGACCACAATGAGAATGTTAAGTTCTGATTTTTTGGTTGTCTTGGGTATTGGTTTTAATAATGTTCTTGAGGTTCTTTTAGAAGTAAAGCTAAACATTTTATTGATATTATTTTGAAATTTGAATCTAAGTCTCAATTGGCTACTCCAAAATCTTTCTTATGATAATTGAATGAACATAAGAAAGGCATTCACATCCTCCATTTATGGTTCTAATGTTGACAAGTTGAATCATGGGGAAGGGAATTAGGTGGTTGATTTCATAGTTAAATCAACTTCTAATTGGAACACCAAGGTTGATACTAGAAACATCTATGTCCAAAAAAAAGTAGTCACCTTTTTCAAGAGTCTTCTAATAGATTTAGGGGAGGAAAACGTTGTAACATAGAAGCATCTAAATCTTACTAATAATGCTAAGTTACTAGATCTTTTTTCGTGGAGATACTTACAAAGGACAAAATGAAAAATGTCGTAACATGTTGAACAACATAGTCTCAACCTACCTTGTCCTTGAAAAAGCCAACTACCGCGAGGAAAAAGCCCAAGAATTCTCGCCAAGACAAAGCTAGTTTGGTGGGAGAAGTTCAAATTAATATTGACTTTGAGGATGAAGAGGAAGACAATGACAACAGGAGGAGGTCCCATTGGATTGCTTCCAACACCCGGGTTAAACAAAACGTGGTTAGGAAAAGATACCTTGAGGCTGATGATGAAGAGGTGGGCTCGGAGGAGGAAGAAGGGAGGAAAAATCAGAGGAGGAAGAAGGGAGGAAAAAAGGGAGGCGTGATGAAAACAAGAAAGGGAAAAAATTAAAATTAAGGAGGACAACTTAGACAGGGATAAAGGAAAAGATACACCGACAAAGGAGGGAGGTGAGAGACGCCAGGATTCCACATAGATTTCGGCTAGTTTTAAATTGCCCACCATAGACTTCTCGAAAAAGAAAATGATTTCTCGAAAAAGAAAATGATGGGAGAACAAAAGACTGAGTCTCCGTTTACTGCTACCTCGCCTTTGGGCCAGCCAGAGGAAAATGTGGCTAAGATGGATACTAGGGGGAATAAGGATGGGGTCCCGGAGGACAGAAATGAGGATGTTAAGGCCAACTTGACTCAAATGAAGGATGATATAAAGCGGCTTCAAGACAAGATTCAGGGCTTGGGCTCCAAAGATGACCTACAGGTGATGAAAGGTGAAGTTAGGGAGTTGGGCAAGAGCTTTAACAGGGTTGCGGTCTTTGTCATAAAAGTGATGCACTCGATGACGACTCTTCACCTTCTACACCTAGAGAGTTTGAAGACTTCAGATGATGAAAATGACGATGGGAAGCTCTTCCAGTTTCTTGCAGAGGACTGGTTGAAGTTGCTGCTAAATGGAGGGGGAAAAACCCCAAGTGACTTTCCTCTTGTTCTTTTTATGTTGTTCTTTTTCTTAAGTTGTTGGTGGTCGATCGTTAAGGGCCTATTTTTTTAATGTGTTTTATAACTCTGTTAGCCGTAAGACTGATAAAAGTTGGTTTTATGCTAATGTTAGGATTTCTTGGAATATTTTTGTTACTAGTGTTCATAGACTGGTTACCAATTTTATTGTGAAGTTGGGGTCTGTTCGTGATCATAGGTTGGTTACCAATTTCGTGGTGAAGTTGGGGTATGTTTGTGATCATAGGTTGGTTACCAATTTCGTGGTGAAGTTAGGGCCTGTGGTCACTAGTTTTTGGTTTTTGATTTTAAAGAAGGGGATAGGTTGAGGGTGTGCTGCTGACAGTTTTGTGCTGGTAGTTTGACACTTCTTCTGCTGGCTTTGTTTGTTGTTTTGGGTTAGCCCCCTCATTTTGGCTGCTTTTTAATCAAAAACATAGTCTATGAAGTAATTGTAAAAAGAGAGTGTAATAACCTAAATTGATTAAAAAAAGGGCGGAGGGATTTAGGGAAGCATAGCTTTTTTTTTGAAAGGAACACTTGTCTTCCATGAATTAATGTGATCCTTAGAAAGAGAAATAATAATTAAGCCTAATGTAGTTAACTCATATAAGATGTTTTAGAGAAAGCATATAAGATGTTTTAGAGAAAACATACAAGATGTTTTAGAGTTCCTTTTTGTGATGTTGATATTTGATTTACGATTAGTGGGGTAGGTAATTGAATTTGTGGCAAGTGCATGGTTTTTTAGTGCTAGTAAATGGAAACCTAGTTGGTATTTTAGAACTCCAAAGGTAAAAGGAGATACCATAGCATTATACCTTTTTATCTAATGGTCGATTCCTTTGGTAATCTTATTAGCAAGGTTTTGAGTGGAGGAAAATTAACTGATATAAATATTTTTTTATTTGAAAAGCTTAATGTATATAAGATTTTTTGAGATACTATTCTTTTTAGTAAAGCATAGAAAAGAGTTGTCTTAGAATGAAATATTGAAATTGAATGTAGTAACATTATAGGAATACAACGAGAATATTTTTGTTTGCATTTTCCAATATGAATGTATAAAATCTAGAATTTATTTAAAAAGTATTTGGAGATCATGTCTCAATAGTAGGAAATAGAAAGAAGGGTCTTAGTTCCTAATTTTAGAGCTTAGGGTCTTATTTTCTATAAATATTTTAGAAGACCAATTTAAAGGTATGAAGGTTGTTCAGTTAGTAGAGGAAACTACAGGATAAATGTAGAGGAAGCATTAGAGCTAGCAAAAGTAGAGTTGAGAGTTAATGAATCCATTTGAATGTATGATGTTCAAATATGTGGTGTTTTAGGAGTACCAGTGTGAGTGGAGGATTATGTAGTATATTAAGAAGTAACAATTAATAGAAGTTAGATGTTATATGAAGAAAACATATTATGATATTATCTTTTAATTATTTTGAATATATTTACTAACATTTATAGCTTTTATTGTGTAGGTTATTTAAAATTTAAATATATTAATAATTTTGAAAATAACCTTTAACCATAACTTATAATAATCTTAACTAAATATAATATTATCATATGAATTATAATTATACTTTATGCTTTAAGATGAACCCTATAGAAATTGAACCATTTTATTAAAAAAATATTGTAAATTAAATATGATAGACAAAAGTAAGTTAAACATTGGGAATACAATAATTACACTTTTCAACATAAAATCATAGTACTAAAATGTCATGGACTCTTATTATTTAAGATTATCATATCGTATACATAACTAGCTTATAAATAACTAGCCTATAATCTAGAATTATCTTAAATTGTCTCAAACCTCTCATGTAGAATGAGACAATCTTGTTGTAGAAAGCATGCCAAGTATAACGTAACTAATTTAGTTGTTTACCCTTATATTGACCTTCACATTTCATAAACAAGCTAACAAGCTAAAAGAAAAATAAAAACATTCGTAAGTAAGAAATTGTAATAATTGAAATTTTGATATTCTTGAGTTCTACTATAAATTTATCAATTTCACTTAGTTTTTTAATTAAAGAATAAAAACATAAAACATTTTATGGTAATTTTTCTAATAAAAAAAAGTTGGTCTACCCCTCCATTCACACATAGCCTAACTATGTGTTCTTGAAGGATATTTTGGAATAGCAAGATATAATTTATTGTATTGAGAAAAGTGACATATCTTATAAAACAAAGAATACTATATATTTTATAGGTTTGAAGGATCATTTAAAAAAATATATATATCACTTAGATATTTGAAATATTGTGATATTCAATTGTGTGATTTTTGAGTCAAATTCATTGACCCATGTTTCATGAGTAGTGGTTAACAAGAACTCATCTCTCATGAGATTGAAGGAAACACTTGACACTTTGCATCTAGGTGGAGAGGTGAAGCACTAAGACTTTAAATCATACTAATAACCACTACATTATTAAAAAAATCAAATTAAACATTGAATTATTAATAATTAAATTATATTATAGATTAAAAATAAATTATGTAATAAAATAATAAAAAATCAAATACAGCTTTTACTTATTAAAAAATAAAAATTATATAATATAATAATTGAAAAAATCAAAAAACCATTGATCAGAAAGCTATTCAATGTATAAGTTAATGTTTTGTTAAAAGACGTCATATCAACTTATCGTTGGACTTTTCTTTAATGGCCGCTGAGAAGAAACATAATGAAACGACAAATAAAATATATTAATTATTATTTATTAAAAGGTAAGAAGGCATAATAAGCCATTCTAAATAAGATGCTTTTACAGGTCATAGTGATAGCTGGATCAGTTACCGACTTTTGCGACTTTGGACGGGCAAACGCACGCAGGTGGAGGCGGCTTTTACTTACCGACACCTTCGGTCAAAAAACGCCGACACGGTGGGAACGTCCCTATTTGCTGGCTTCTCATTATAGCCTTTTTTTCAATAGAATTAAGCTAATGGGGTATCTTGCATGTGTAGGAAATTTTAGTCAAACAATACGCACTTTGGTTTTTAGCAGGAAGGGTTTTTAGGCTTCTAATTTTAGTTTACTATTAGAATTATAATAATGAGGTATTTTGTATGTGTAGAATACTCTGGTCACATGGGGGAGGATGTGTATATTGGGTGCTTTTCAAGAAAGATTATGTAAAATTGTATACATTAGTTTCATAATGTTTTGGCGTCATGGGGTTATTTTGTGTGAACTTTTTTGTACATGTGTATTACACATCCATGTGTATTACGCATTTATGTGTATTATGCATCTTTTGTATACTTTTTAAGAAAAGTTATATACACTAGTTTACAATTATTAGGGGACCAAGTGGGATATCTTACATGTGTAGAATTTTTTCGGTCATATATGATGTACCATGTGCATGTTGGGTGCTTTTCAAGAAAGCCTATACGAAGTTAAATATTCTAGTTTAATAATTTTATTGGATCAAGTTGGATGGTAATGATGACATGTAATTGATTGAATGTTTGAAGATGTTAAATTGATCACCGAAATGCAGAAAGGTAATGCAAGACATTAAATCAGTTAATGGATTGTATTGTCATTGATGTCAACTTGATATAATTTGATCGGTTATATTCAAAGTGTCAAAGACTTCAGAGAATCAGAGAGAAAGATTATGCTTTCAGCAATGCATAAATGACCAACATTCACTAAGTGACTTCAAACACTGACAGTTAGTGGAAACCGAAGGATAGAGAAAATCGAGAGCAAAGTCACAGTGATGCTCGAGCAAAGAAATCGACGAGCAAAATCACAAGCATTACCGACAAGCAAAATCACAAGCATTACCGACGGCTAGAATTACAGTGTTAACCGAGAGACATACAACCCTGAAGGACAGACAACCCCGACGGACAGACAACACCGACAGAGAAGCCCGAGCAGAACTGAAGTGTTGACCGAAGCTTTCAAAGAGTTAAAACACCGAAGTTAACTGAAGTTCAGAAACGAAAAAATACCTAGCTGGCAGAGCTAAAGATAGACTCAACTGGTTGTTAACATTGCTTTCATCGACAAGTTAAAGCCAGAGATAAGTAAAAGATTTAAAGTTATTTTATCTAGTTGGCAAGAAGATTTCTACGTGATAAAAAATGAGTTAAGCTTTAAAGCAAGATTGGCTAAGATTGCGGATCATGCCAAGAACAAGAAAATCAAGAAGTCAAAAATGGTGATATTATATCTATAAAGAGACAACTTAATTCATTATGAATTAAGGGGAGTGAATGAGAAAGAGGATGCTGAAGAGAAACTGATTCAAAGAACAACTTCATACAATCCTGATCAATCAAGTTGAGGAAAGAGCTAAAGATTTTTGCGGACACTAAACAATAGAGAAGCACAACATCACTGAGCAAAAATAAGTGGAGGAAAGGTATTGAAAAGAGGACATTGATCAGATAGGTAAAATGAGCTTACAATAGATCTGAAAATTTGCAAGTCTAAGTTGTATGTGTGAACAAATCATTTACTATTTCAGTTTAAACATTGATTCAAAAAGTCTCTTAACCAAGCAGGACTTAAAAATCCTTTCTAAATTGAGATACATCCCAAGGAGTATCAAAAATTTTGATCATGAAGATAACATGAGATGCCATATACCATTTGACAAACTACACTGGGTTTGGTCATAAAAGGTAGCATAGAGATGCCCGATATCAAGTGATAAACTATTCTATTTAAATCCTCTAACAAGGTCGCACCTAACATTATGTTTGTAACCTTTAACAAGGTTGGCTCTTCACCGAGCTCACTTCAGAAGAGTGAAAATTTTGGGTTACCGGTCCCAAGTGGTTTTTCCCTTAACAAGGTTTCCACGTTAAAAATTCATGTGTCAATGTGTTTATGAGTCATTACTTTAGTGTTTTGCATTACACATAACTAATTTGGATTGATCAGTATACACTAAGCAATTTACTATTTTTCGGTAAATAAAAGACTGCTATTTGATAAACATTAAGAATAAGGTTTAACAGTGAACTCTGAGCAGTAGTTATTTGATATAATTATTTGAAGACACACATCTTGTAGGACTGAAGATAACTAGAGGCTTAATATTGTGGTACTAAGTTTCTTGGTTGATTTATTGGAATATTTTTGAGGCCACTGATTCACCCCTTTCTCTTAGTTATTTCTAACAATTGGTATCAGAGCTTGTGTGCTTAGAATGAGAGTTTAACAGCTCAAAGAAAAAGATCACAATATGAACAAGCAAGATGTGCCCAAGTTGAATAAAGAAAACTTTGCATCATGAAAAAGCAAAATAAGACTCCACCTATCAGGTATTGGTAATGATGTTACTCAACACCTTGATATTGAATATGTGTTGCTTACAGGTCCTCACACTCTTGAGCAGTTGAGAGAAAAGGATGAGCATAATTGCATGATGATAGAACTTGCTTCATCACTCTCTGATGCTGAGTTTGAAGATGTCAACACCTACACCTATGCAAAGCAAATGTGGGATAAATTGAAGCTGGTACATGGAGGAGATGCAAATGTACTAAGAGCCAAGGCAAAAGTCCTAAGAGAGAGGTTTGATGACCTAAGGATGAAAGAAGGAGAAAATATCACTCAGTATAGCTGCAGAATCAAAGAGGTAGTCAATGTTATCCAAGGAGTTGGAGGGGTACTTGAAGAAGAGACAATGGTAAGTAAAATCTTAAAAACCTTACTGCCTGTATATGCTATTAGAGTTTCTGCTATTCAAGAAATGAGAGCAATTGCAAACAATACAGTTACTCTAGATAGTCTGATTGGTAGACTGATTTCACTTGAGATGAATAACTTTGATAATAGTGTCTTACCATCTATAGAGTCTACATTCAAATCTTCTTTAAAAATAAGTAAGTCAAGTCATAGACACACTATGAGAAATGATAGTGAAAGTGATAATGAGGATAAGGACTTGATGAGATTGAAGCACTAATAGAAAGAAGATTGCAAAGAGGCAAAAGTAGATACAAAGGTAAATTACCACTTGTATGTTTTAATTGTAAAGAGGTTGGACACTTTGCTGCAAGATGTCCTAACAGAAGAAAAGATGATAGAAGTAATGACAGAACATATGAAAAGAAGTTTGGCCGAGGTGATAATAGAGATTACTGAAGCAACTGACAATCTGAAAGAAGAGATACCTAAGACTACAATGACAAAGGAAAGAAAGCTTGTTACCTAGCTGAGAATAGAGCTGATGATACTGACACCAAATTTGAAGAAGACATTGAGATGGTATTTGTAGCCATGAAGGATGATTCAAACGAAGAAGAAGAAAGGTATGTAGAGACTGCACTCATATCTAAGGTTAGTAAGAATGATGTCTATATTATAGATAGTGGTTGCACTCACCACATGACCGGTGATAAACAAAAGTTTGAAACTTTTTAATACTATAGTGGTGGATCCGTAAGAATGGGTAATGACACACCCAATCCAGTTGAAGGTAAAGGAACCATAATGTTGAATAACCTAATCAAATGTGAAATTGCTTACTGGGTAAAGGGACTAAATTATAATCTATTAAGTGTTTCACAGCTGAACAATACAGGTCACCGGGTAGCATTTGAGAATAAGAAGGCAAAGATCTTCAATGAATCAGGAAGGTTGATCGAAACCGGTGAACAGACAAAAGGTAACCTTTTCTATCTTGATGACATTAACACTACTTGTTTAATGGCTAGAAATGAAGACATATGGTTGTGGCACAAGAGATTGTGTCATGTGAATTTTGACAACATGATAAAGATAAGCAATAAAAGAAAAGTCAAAGGCTTACCAAGCATGTCAAAGCCCGCACATATCATGTGCAAGAATTGTCAAAAAGGTAAGGTGACAAAGTCTAGTTTCAAGAGTAAAGCCCATACATCTAATGCAATTCTAGAATTAGTCCATACTGATCTATGTGGACCCATGACGACAAAGAGTTACTATGGAGATAGGTATTTCATTCTCTTTGTTGATGATTATTCTAAAATGATGACAATTATGTTCTTAAAAGATAAATTAGAAGCATTCAAGATGTTTATATGGTATAAAGATATGGTAGAAAAAAAAGTGATAAGAAATTGAAATGCTTAAGGTCAGATAGAGGAGGGGAATTTATTTTAGATAAATTCACTAATTTCTGTAATGAGCATGGAATTAAAAGACAAGTTTCTGCACCGAGAACACCACAACAAAATGGAATTACTGAAAGGAGAAACATATCAATTGTTGATTGTGCAAGAACATTGATAATTGAGAAAAGCATCACTCAAACTTTCTAGAGGGAAGCTGTCAGTACTACTATCTACACATGGAACAGAGTACTATTAAAGAAGAACACAAATAAGACACCCTATGAGCTTTGGTATGGTTACACACCCAATGTAAGTTACTTCAGAATCTTTGGTAGTCAATGTTATATTTTGAAAGATGATAGAAATGGAAAGCTTGACTCTAAAAGTGATGAAGGTGTCTTTCTAGGGTATTCCACCAAAAGCAAGACTTATAAATGTCTTAACAAGTCATCTAACAAGATCGTTGAAAGTGCAAATATAAGAATAGATGAATTTACAGAAAAGAATGATAATGAAAGTAGAAAAGAACTAGAAGACTACAATAGGTTTGTTTATACTGAAGAATCTGACACTCTATCTAAACAACAGTGTATCACTCCCAAGTAACAAAATATTGCAACCAAGCATCAGGCTGCAATTACCAAAAATTAGAAAATACTCAAGATGATGTACCGAGCGATGGAGATTAGAATGAAGGTCAAGAAGATAATCATAATGATGGACAAAGAGTTGAACCGAAACTTGCCAAGTATTTTAGAAGACATCATCCACAGAATCAGATCATAGGAGACAGGAAGGCTGGAATGAGAACAAGAAGCAAGTCACTAAACACTAGATGTTTACTTTGTACTTTTGAGCCTAAATATGTTAATACTGCACTTGAAAATGAAGAATGGGTCAGTGCTATGAATGAAGAAATAGAACAGATTGAGAACAATAGTACATGGACATTAGTACCGAGACCAGATGACAAGAATATCACCAGTACCAAATGGATATTCAGAAACAAGTTGAATGAGAATGGAGAAGTCACAAGAAATAAAGAAAGATTAGTATGCAAGAGGTGTGCACAAGAAGAAGGTATTGATTATGGTGAAACCTTTTCACCCATTGCTAGACTAGAAGGAGTTAGAATTCTTCTTTCTTATGTTGCATTCAAAGGATTCAAGGTATACTAGATGGATGTCAAATCTGCGTTCCTAAATGGAATACTGGAAGAAGAAGTATACATTGAACAACCAGAAGGGTTTGTTGATCTAGACAAGAGAAACATGGTATGTAGACTACTTAAAGCCTTGTATAGATTGAAACAAGCACCGAGAGCCTCGTATGAAAGAGTTCACTCCTATCTCATTAGCATTGAATTTGTAAGAACAAGTGAAAATAACAATCCGTACTTAAAAGAAGATACCGATGGTAATATTCTGATTGTTGAAATATTTGTTGGTGATGTCATTTTTGGGGGAAATGAAATATTATGTAAATCCTTTGCTAATGAAATGAGCAAAGAGTTTGAAATGTCTATGTTTGGGGAGATCAAATTCTTTCTTAGTCTACAGATTCTTCAACAAGATGTAGGCATATATATCACTCAGTCCAAATACATCAAGGAAGTGCTGAAGATATTCAAGATTGAAGATTCCAAGCCATTTGGAACACTTATGGCAACTAGATATAAGATGACCAAATCAAGCAAGATTTTGCTGACACAGTTCTTACTAAAGATTTGCATAAGTATTCTAGATCTTTTGTCTGCACACTTCCCCTAAAGAAGGATGAAGCTGGTAACGATATGATGCCCAAATGCAAAGCTAACTATTTCATCCTGTCTAAAGCAGAACAAGATTTGTGTGAAAAAGAAATTGAAGAATTACTGCAAAAGAAGATAGTCAAGCCTAGCTCAAGCTCTTTTTCCTATCATGCCATGTATGTCCCTAAAAAGGATGAAAATGGTAATGAGCTAGCAGAAAAAAGACTGGTTGTCAACTACAAACCCTTGAATATCTGCCTTGCTGATAATCAACATCCTCTGCCAAGCAAAGACTATATCTGGC
The DNA here is from genome assembly GCA_018584345.1 of Thuja plicata. Taxonomy (NCBI): domain Eukaryota; kingdom Viridiplantae; phylum Streptophyta; class Pinopsida; order Cupressales; family Cupressaceae; genus Thuja; species Thuja plicata. The sequence goes on from MU225043.1 coordinate 706,259, forward strand.
AAAGGATACAAGGATGTAATGTATTTAGCAAGTTTGATCTTACTAAAGTTTTTTGGCAAATTGCAGTTGAAGAAAAGGATCGATATAAGACAACCTTCTCTGTTCCTCAAGGACTGTATGAATGGAATGTATTACCATTTGGTATAAAAACTGCACCCTCAATCTTTCAAAGTTATATGGATAAAATCTTCGCTCCTTATGCAAAGTTTATTTAGCCATATATTGATGATATCTTGATTTTTAGTCAAGATCATAAGTCACATATGGAGCATTTAAAGAAATTCTTATGCATTTGTCAAACACATGGATTATGTTTAAATCCCAGTAAGTTGAGTTGGTGTACTGAAAGCTTAATCTTCATTGGTACTAGAATTGAACCCAATGGTAGGTTGTACCCTCAAGAACACCTGCTAAAAGCCATTCAAAAGGTTGAAGTCATAGATAAGAAAAGCCTTCAGATATTTTTAGGAATGGTTAATTATATTGCAGGATATTTTAAGAATGTTGCAGAAGCCAGAAAAGAGTTGAATCGACTTCTGAAGAAAGATGCCCCTATATGGAGTACACAACACAATGAGATTATTGAAAGAATCAAGCAACAATGTCTTCAGCTCCCACCGCTCAAGATACTTGGAAAAGGTAAGAAAATTGTTCAAACTGATGCTAGTAATGAAGCCTGGGGAGCAGTACTTCTAGAAGTTACAGAACACCAAGGTAAACCTAAAGAAGAAATTGTAAGGTTTGAATCTGGATCATTTAAAGGGTCTGAAAAGAGTTATCATTCCACACACAAAGAACTTTTGGCCGTTGTGCATGCATTTGAAAAGTTTCAACTTTTCATAGGAGATCAAAAGTTTATCTTAAGAAGTGATCTTAGAAACCTTCCTGGATTCTTCAAGAAAGAATCAAAGAACAAAGTTGTGAGAGCTTGTCTCCTCCGATGGGCACAGTTTTTAGATACTTTTGATTTTGAAACTGAACATGTGGAAGGTACTAAAAATGTGCTTGCAGATTTTCTAAGCCGTGAAGGATGTGTAAACCAAGTAAATGGTTTAAACCAGGTCATCATTCAAGAAGATGAACAATTTGTTCCACAAGCAAGATTTTGCTGACACAGTTCTTACTAAAGATTTGCATAAGTATTCTAGATCTTTTGTCTGCACACTTCCACTAAAGAAGGATGAAGCTGGTAATGATATGATGCCCAAATGCAAAGCTAACTATTTCATCCTATCTAAAGCAGAACAAGATTTGTGTGAAAAAGAAATTGAAGAATTACTGCAAAAGAAGATAATCAGGCCTAGCTCAAGCTCTTTTTCCTGTCATGCCATGTATGTCCCTAAAAAGGATGAAAATGGTAATGAGCTAGCAGAAAAAAGACTGGTTGTCAACTACAAACCCTTGAATATCTGCCTTGCTGATAATCAACATCCTCTGCCAAGCAAAGACTATATCTGGCAAAGGATACAAGGATGTAATGTATTTAGCAAGTTTGATCTTACTAAAGTTTTTTGGCAAATTGCAGTTGAAGAAAAGGATCGATATAAGACAACCTTCTCTGTTCCTCAAGGACTGTATGAATGGAATGTATTACCATTTGGTATAAAAACTGCACCCTCAATCTTTCAAAGTTATATGGATAAAATCTTCGCTCCTTATGCAAAGTTTATTTAGCCATATATTGATGATATCTTGATTTTTAGTCAAGATCATAAGTCACATATGGAGCATTTAAAGAAATTCTTATGCATTTGTCAAACACATGGATTATGTTTAAATCCCAGTAAGTTGAGTTGGTGTACTGAAAGCTTAATCTTCATTGGTACTAGAATTGAACCCAATGGTAGGTTGTACCCTCAAGAACACCTGCTAAAAGCCATTCAAAAGGTTGAAGTCACAGATAAGAAAATCCTTCAGAGATTTTTAGGAATGGTTAATTATATTGCAGGATATTTTAAGAATGTTGCAGAAGCCAGAAAAGAGTTGAATCGATTTCTGAAGAAAGATGCCCCTATATGGAGTACACAGCACAATGAGATTATTGAAAGAATCAAGCAACAATGTCTTCAGCTCCCACCGCTCAAGATACCTGGAAAAGGTAAGAAAATTGTTCAAACTGATGCTAGTAATGAAGCCTGGGGAGCAGTACTTCTAGAAGTTACAGAACAACAAGGTAAACCTAAAGAAGAAATTGTAAGGTTTGAATCTGGATCATTTAAAGGGTCTGAAAAGAATTATCATTCCACACACAAAGAACTTTTGGCTGTTGTGCATGCATTTGAAAAGTTTCAACTTTTCATAGGAGATCAAAAGTTTATCTTAAGAAGTGATCTTAGAAACCTTCCTGGATTCTTCAAGAAAGAATCAAAGAACAAAGTTGTGAGAGCTCGTCTCCTCCGATGGGCACAGTTTTTAGATACTTTTGATTTTGAAACTGAACATGTGGAAGGTACTAAAAATGTGCTTGCAGATTTTCTAAGCCGTGAAGGATGTGTAAACCATGTAAATGGTTTAAACCAGGTCATCATTCAAGAAGATGAACAATTTGTTCCACAACCAGATCTCAGGGATTCTATCTCTGACAGTCAGAAAGATGTTCTTGAAAATCTGAAATTAGTTCTCTTTGATCAAACTGATTCATGGAATTTATGGGAAAGACAAAGAGAAATTCTAGAAGAAGAAGAAGATTCACTAGAAGAAAACAAAAATGTTCGAGGAATAAGAACTCAAGTCCCTCAGTAAGAACAAGTTCTTCAGCCTAATCTGGTAAACAGAGAAGAACAGGAACAGGTAAATATTTGGGAGAATCTATTTCATGTTGTTCATTCTATTCAAGATGAATTTGAAGAAGAAAGGCATAAAACTCTTCTCGATGAATTTAATCAAGTTCCTCATATAAGGATGATCAGGGAAAAGAAATAAAGTTATACTTTCTTCAGTCAAATAGATTGGTGTGATGATATGCCTACAATGACAAAGCAGATTTATGATGATCTTCGGAATCAACATTTCGCAGCTTCAAGAAGTTTGCTCACAGATTCCATAATCCAAAAATTGCCTTGTCAACCTGCTGATTCGGAAATAAGACAATTCCTACAACACTCAGTTACCAGTGCAACTGCTTTCGAATGACCTGTCCATATTTTAAGCAGTACTCATATTCCCAATCAGGTTAGATGGTTGATTCATCAAAATCCAGTTGAAGCTTTTTTCCGAGGAGTCTATCCGCATTCTCATAACTTGATGCCTTCAAGAAGCAATTATGGGTATTTGTTCAAAGTTATTTTCACCTCTTATGCAACAAATCTTATTAATAAATATCTCTTTGAACATTATGGTCCCTCACCAGCACAGGAAGATACCATTGAGCTAAGGAGTCTTCATAACTTTGCCACTACTAGAAGACCAGTATGGATATTCATCAAATATCACACTATCCCAGAGCGTGAACATGAGAAAGCACTTGTTCAACTAGAAAAAAACATTCTTTGGAAAGAGGAGTCCCTGGAAGAATGACTAGAACGTGTTTTACAGTCATCTGGTCCTAAAGATGACAGTGAAGAAAGCGACACTGATTGAATGAGGTACCATCCTAATTAGTGGGGATGTCACTAATCTGAGCAATTCTCCTCTCAGTGATTAAAAGGGAATATGGAACCCAACCATAGTAAAAAGGAGGTCAGGACCTGCCTAAAAGGTTTCACGAGTTGCCCCTCTCGTGTCAAAAGGATGTGTTGTACTTATCTCTTTTACTGTTCTATCCCATTCCTGGCGGGATTCCTGAAGAGATAAGGTTTCTTTTGTTAGTGCTCCACCGACTCCTGGATAAGGTTAACACGTGTTTGATTCCTATGGTCGGATCTCAAAACTTGTAAAACTCTCTTGAATCATAAGAGCGGTTTCTCTCCTATAAAAAGGAAACGCAACTCTCATTCAAAAATAAGAGAGGAAGAGAGAAACGAGAGAGAAAGAAGGAAGTAAAGAGAGAAAGAATGAGTCAGTGAGTTTAGAGTCAGTCTAGTTGAAGTTTTGAAGCATAGAGAGTATGCTCTCTTCCTATAAGGAAGATTAGAAATCAGACTGCTTCTACTAAAGCTAGTATGGGTCAAGAGTCTGAGTCTTGTAAACAGATCTGTGTTGGATCAGTCATTATTGTAATTATAATAGTCTGTATTGCTGTCTATATGTATTTCCACAATTAAGAAGCGCCCGTTTTAATGAAATAGAAGTGTTTTCTATTTTCACGGAGCTTGTCAAAATTTTGAGGTAAATAAGACCTTGTATAGATCAATGATTGGAAAACTAATGTATGTTGTTCATACTAGACCAGGTATAACACATGCAGTTGGAATAGTTGCAATATTCTCTACTAATCCCAAAGAATCACATATGACTGTTGTCAAGATAATTCTGAGATATCTAAAGAACATCGAGGACTATGGCTTATGGTATAAAAGAGAAGGAAAATTTGAGCTACAAGTCTATACAGATGCTGATGGGATGGAAACATTGATAACCAAAAGAGCACAAAGGGAGGAGCATTCTTCATGGGTGACAGACTTGTCACATGGATCAACAAGAAGCAAGGATGCATCTCTTAGTCTACTACAGAAGTAGAATATGTGGTTGCTATTGTAAATTGCTCAAATATTTCTTGGATCAAACAATTACTGAAAGGTATGAATATGAAGATTCTTGAACCAGTGATTATCTACTGTGATAATACCAGTGCAATTAACATTTCTAAGAATCCAGTCATGCATGCTAAGACTAAGCATATTGCAATCAAGTATCACTATCTAGGAGAATAGGTACAAGCAAAAGAAGTGATACTGGAATATGTTCAATCAAAGGAACAATTAGCTAACATCTTTACCAATCCATTATCGAAAGATAAATTTGAGTACCTGAGATAGAGATTAGGGGTCCAACCCTTGTTTATTAGTCGGTAAGCTGACTAGAAGGCTGCATTAACCTATATACAAATCAGAAGATCATTCATGTTGATGAAAGCACTGAGATGGACAGAAATAGATACATTTATATGGAACAAGGTACAAATATGCACCGAACACCAGAGATATTGTATTGTTGATTGATAGGGAAATTCAAGGAGTATATTATAAAAAAGATGGAAGATGATATAGAAGAATTGTTTGGCATTGTTGTCAAAGGGAGAGATTATCTCATTATGAAAAGGGAGAGAGATTATCTCATTATCAGAGAGAGATTATATCATTATCCATGGAAAGAAGTTCCTAAGAGTTCAAAGGGAGAGTTAAGGTGAACCCACAATATTGGGTTACACTTTTTTGGAGGAAGCGATTCCTCACAAAATTTGCAAAGAAGATGGATTGAGAAAGTACTTGTTGGAATTATATTGAGATAATTTTTACTGAGAGGGGAGGGGTGAATCAGTACCTCTAAAACTTTTCTTGGCTAGCCCATTAACCCTTAGTCATCAGTTTGTAAAATAAATTATCTATCTGTTCATCTTTATTTATGCATATGAAATCATATCATACATTTCATTTGATGTGTAACAGCAAAAAGAAACATACATGAAATTTGATAACACATAACACAAGATATGGTATTGCAGAAAACTCCTGTTAAGGAAGTAAAAAATGCGGTGGGAATTGTTACCCACAAACTTCACTATCTGCAGATAAGAAGAGCCGATTAAGGCTTACAATTTTGGTCACTTCTGATGACCTACCCTGTTAGGAGTATTATAGTGGAGACATATTAAGATCTACTTCATTTGAAACTTTAGCAACACTGTTAAGAGATTTGCAAAGGACGGTTAAGTCCACCTTCTAAAAAAGGATTTTAGATGTGATGCACTTGTTAGAATGCAACTACATAGGTATTTGATCTGATGATAAATGCAATCTTTACTTGTTGATAAACAGATCCTCTAAAGCTCAAAAAATACTATTAATCATCCTTCCATGATTGAGTATTACCTTTATCTTCTCGTCGGTAGCCTCTGTGTGTTCTTAATAACTGATGTATTCTATTTCTGCTCTTTGCATGAATTCTGTCTTTTTCTCCTTAGATGCTCTTCGTGGCTATCAATTACAAAGAATTCATGTACTCACAATTGAGTACGAACATCTATTTATACTAATCCAGGTTCAATTCTTGATTCATGCATTCGCGGGTTAACTCTAGATTCAAGATATATAGCTTAATCTTGATCTGTAGTTAGATATGCTTTAGATCCATTAGGATGATTTAAAGCATTTACATAAAGCTTGCATGACCATAAAAAAACAAAAAAAAATCCTACAAAATAGAATAACTTTGTCTTATCCGCCGTGTATAAATCAGATCCATAATTTGCGGCTTTTTTGACTGTTGGTTCTGACGGTTAGTGTTCTTGGTCGTCGGTGTTCCTTTCTCTAAACATGTCATCAGTTATGCTTGTCTATTCCTGTCGGGTATGTTTGCATTTCACCGATACTGCTTGTGGTTCGCCGGTGATGCTTGCTGTCTGTTGGTAATGCATTCTGTCTGTATTTTTCATCTGAGTATACTAATGGAAAAATAATGTCATTAATCTCCCCCTTTGACATTAGTATCAAAAACATGATATGTGCAACATACGAAGTATATTAGTATGTATACCTATGTATACTTCTACCTTAGTCATTTGAATGACTCCCCCTATGTATATGCCGGTAAGTGTAAGTATAAATACATACTATATACATTGCCTTTCCTCCTTTTTTTATTCTAAGGACAAAGGTACTTACAACTTCTCAAAAAAAGTGGGAGTGTGAGGATTTTATTTCCTCTATCATCTTCTCCCATTTTTCTTTTAGCATTTCTAGAGCCATGTGCTCTAGAGAAATTCTTACATGAATATCATAGATACTATCTACTACAGACATCTCCAGGGTTGCTATAAGTTTTCTAGCATCTGAAATATGTTGCTGAAGTATTGTGAGATTTGGTAAGATGTGAGCTTGGAGTTCTGTGATCTCACCTCTGAATTGGGTCTCAGCATCCCATATTTCCTGCCTTAGCCTATTTTCCTCAATGACTATGTCATGATGTACTTTTATGCTATCTGCATGTGAGGTTAGGCTTTGTGCACTGTTAGTGACATTTGCATCAATTTCTGCAAGCTTGTCACTGTTCTCCTTTGCATATTTGTCAAGTGTGCACATTTTATGAACTAAGGTTATTGCCTTAGCAATCATTGGCTCCAGTTCATCACTAAGTTCAGAGAGCTTAACCTTGTTCACTGCCACTTCTTGGCTTATCTTATCAATTAACTTGAATTGATATTTCTTCTCTGCTTGCTCTTCCATAGCTTGATCTGCCTCTATCCCTTGTTCTATGATAGCATCGGTAAGAACAACAATTTGTTCCTTAACTGAAGCATTTTCATCAATTTTTACTTCAGGAACTAGTTGTTGGAGTATTTCCTTAGCCTTTTCAAGAGCCATGTTTTCTCTATGTTCTTTGATCATTTTCTTTTGTATCGCTTTCCTTTGACAAAGCACTCCAAACTCTTGAAGTTTGTCACTGTCCAAAGTGGTAATGTCCCAGTTTGGAACTTCAATGACTTCATCAAGTGTTACAACCAATATGTCTTTCTTTACTATTTTCTTCTTCTTCTTCTTTGGCTGGTTGGCGGTGGCAGATTGATGTAATACCATCTGCAAAGCCTGTGATTGTGTAGATTTTGTTGGTGAGTGTAAAGATGTTGAGGCATCCTTTTGTACCTATTTTGTGATCACCGATCGGTTTTGTGAAGATGTCTCCTCATGATTCTTGGGTGTGTCAACAGATGAGTCTTTTAATTCCTCATGTCTCTTTACACTCTCATCTTTTTCTTGTTCTACAATCTTCTTTGAGGTATCCTTTGTAGGTTTCTCTGCCTCTTGCTGTTGTTCCTTTGATGTATCTTTCTGCTCATTGGTATCATCCTTCATTTCTGTGTCTGTATCCTTGGGAGTATTGGATGCACCTTGATTTTCTTCTATACCCGTACCTTTGGGTATATCATCATCTTTCTTGGATGATTTTTCCTGGCTAGACTGTATATCGATAGCATCTATCAATATATTCATATTTGTAGGCGTATTGATAGTTGCAGTGTCAATAGCTTTGTCTTGTTCATCTGTATTAACCTTTGTAGCAGTGATATCTTCATCTTTTTTCATATCTGCTGTAGGGTCTTTTCCTGTAATGGTGTTGACAATGTTGTCTAACCATGATTCATCATTGATATCCACATCCAAGTTACCTTTAATTGTGAGGTCCTCTTTGGCAGCTTCTTCATCCTCCAAGTTAATGTGGATGGGACTATCCAGTGCTTGATCATGTTGGCCATCTTTTGACCAATCATTATCTATAACATCTATTTGTTTCTGCCCTGTTATTTGTACTTCTTCATCATCCAGCTCAATTGTTGAGTGACCTGCTGTGTTGATAGGATCCTTTGTAGGATTGTTTGTCTCTGCAGGTTTTAGTATACCACTCCACATTTTGTGAGTGTCTTCCTCCAGCTCTATAAGTTTCTCTTGAAGAAATTTGTAAGCTCTTTGTTTAGGTGAGAATTTCTTTGTATATTTCTTCATGACTTCATTGATTTCCTCTCTTGTTGATTCAGGAGGCATAAGAGAGACTAGTACTCTTTCTCTTATCCTCTTCTCCTCGTGAAGTGCAAAAATGAATCTAGAGGATATCTTATCCAAGAGTTCTTGTGGAACATCTTGTTTTTTGAAGTGTAGTGGGACATAATAATGTCTGCACATTTTTGCAATTAGTGCATCTTCTATCTTATTTTGTTCTTCTGCATCCTATCTTAACCATTTTCTTTTTTTTGGGTGTCCAACAGATGCAGTTTCAGAAATGTACTTACATATGTCATCAATGTCTTCAGATGGTGATGTAAGCTTTGCCTTTTCTTTTGCTAGTCTGACCGCGTCAGGTTCATCCATTGCTATATCTTCTAATTCTTCATCTGTCTAAACATACTTTCTCCTCTTTATAGGTTCCCTAGGTGGTTGTTTGGCCTTTGCAGGTGTAGGTTTCCTCTTCTACACCTTCCCTTTTACCATAGGTGAAGGACTAGTATCCTTAGCAGTTTGGCTTCTTGTTCTAGACTGTTTGGTTGGAGGAGGAGGTGATGAATCAGATTTCTCTTCCTCTGATTCTTGTTGCTCCTCTGTTTCACCGATGGAGAGATGTTCTTCGGTGTCTTCCTCCTTACTCTGTTCTTCCTCCTTACCATTTTCTTCCTTTTCTTCATCAGAGAATATGTTCAGGTTCTTCTTTATGTTCTTCACCATTCTCTTAGACTGCTTTACAGCCTTCTTGACAAAAAGTGTTGTTTTAATTTTTTGTTTAGCTTCCTCATATGTGCCAAATCTCAGTTGTTTGTTGTCAATAGGTTCATTCAATAATGCCTTTATTGGTTCTTTTGCTAGCCCAGATTTGATTTCATAATCAAGCTTTTCTAGCCAAGATTTTCTTGGGACTACTGCTTGAATGTAGGTGAAGTCAGTATCCACCATAAAACAAATGTCATCTTTGTATTCCTCAATAATAATTTCAAGAATTCTATTCCTTACTTGTAGCATATCCTTAATTGCCTTAAAGTACTCATGCATTACATTGTCAAAATCTGTGCCTAGTGTTTCAATGTATTCATTAATCTGCATGGTAATAGGTTTGCTGGTGTCCCATGTTACTTTTCCAATTGATGGAAAGTACTCTTCAAAGTAGAAGAATATACATAATATGAGGGAACCGAACTTACATGTGTTTGTCCATGAAGACCTTATGGTGCACATGTTCTCCTCAAATTGATGCAATAGGATCTCTGCTAGATCCATCTTCTTCCCTAGTTTGATGATTTTGTAGGCTGTGCTCATTGCTGTGCTAGAGATACTATTCATTCTGCTAGCTTGAAATATTTTGTATCCAACTACGCAAGTACCAAATTTTAGCTCTATGTTGGTGATAGTGTTTACCTTCAGTGCCCTCTTATCTGATTTAGCACCGGTTAACCTTTCCATTTCTGCAATAGAAGGATGTTTGTGAGCCTAAGGTTTGTCGGTTGTTGGATAGCCTATTACTGCATGTATAACATCTTTTATTATAGCCTTTTTCTTGTTCAACCACAAAGCATTGTTATGTACTCTGCTTAGAACAATCTTAATCCATTCTGTTTTAAAAACCTTCTGGAAATGAAGTGCATTTGTCAGACCTTTTACTTCTAAGCGTTTATGCTCTTCTTTGAGCTTGCCACCATCATCACAAAGTGCCTTATAGGCGTTATCTAGGTCTAGATCTCCTATCTCTGAGATCTTGCAGTGTATATAGGACCTAACGTCCTCAACCAATAAAACCCTAGCTGGGATTCGGGAGAATGCTCCAGAATCATTTGGTTGAGAGGCAATCTTATGATGTAACTTGTAATTTGGTTTTGCACATGCCCCTCTTTTAACAAGGTTAAATGGTTTCTTCTTGTCGTCCTTAAGTTTTTCTACCCTAGATGTCGATGCCATCATTTTTGAGATTTTAGGGCTTTTTTGCAAATCAATACAGTGCTTATCGGTGAGTGCATAAACTTACTGAGTGTCCATGATCTCCTTTGAATCTGTATGCTTAGTGAATGACTTCTGCTGGGTCACTTCTTAAACTTGCTCAAAATCTCTCTGTTCTACTCTGCTCTGCTCAAAAATTGTGGGTGCAAAAATGAGTTTACCTGTCGGGCTTTTATACTTTTTGGTGCCCTAAGTTGTCATTAATGCTTACCAACTTCATTGGTTTATGAAGACTGCCTTCGTTGATAAATATATTCACAAATCTTCCGGTGTCTTTGCAAAGTGTCGTGGTAGCTTAGCGGTGTTGGAGACTTCACCGATGATTGTCGGTGATATTGCAACAACAGCTTTTGTAGATTCAGTGTATACCAATACTTGTCGGGTTACATACAATTTGTGTAATGACTGATATATTTCGGTAAGTATTGCATGTCTTTTCTGTGTGTGTTCACCGATGTAGATTGTGCCCAATAACCGATGGTTGCTTTATAGTAAATTGTCAAGTAACAATATATTGCATCTTTATTCATGCCTATATAGCAATATGAACTATGTGTAATGGAACTGATGCATAATAAAACTTGTGATAATGCAGTTCCATACTTACTTGTGCAATCTAGTTAGATGTAGTGATGTCACCAGATCCAGTGGATGGGGTGTCACCATTTGCATTGCTTGTACTAGCACCTTCAGTGTTTGTGGCTTTTACCCACATCTTGTTTCTCATTCTTTTGATGTCATCAATGGTATTTCCATTGAGATGAGTATTTGTGTCTGTCAATTGGTCTTTGCAATCTTTTATCACATGTCCAACTTTATGACAGTGTAAACATGCCATACCTAGATTGGACCATCCTCTTGACCTTCTAGTCCATTTTCTCATACAATTGGCAGCAATATGACCATACCTTCCACATGCTGTGCAATTTTCCCATGTGTTATAGTCCCAAACATACGAGTTACCTTCTCTTTCTGGTTTGTAGCTTTTATCATTCTCCTTTGGAGTCCATGCTTTGTTATTCTTTTTCCAACATTCCTTATGTGTATGCCCATTCATCTTGCATGTAGGACAATACTTGTCCATATAGGTTTTTCTCTTTGGATTCATCACTTTGGATCTGCACT
>MU225043.1:726905-771205 GCA_018584345.1 Thuja plicata
CATCAACATGCCAACTAGACATGTACACTCACACTTAATTACATTATTTGCAAGAAAATACATTTTACAAAACAAATAATAAGAATAGGAATTATCCAAGGTTGAGACACCTTATTCCTAACAATGGGAAAAACTATACTAAAAATAGATGGAAAAAGCATGTTGAAAAATAATGGCTCAAGAGACTCTCTCAAAACCATAAGTACAACCAAACCCCCATGAGAGAGGATCGAGGCTCCAAAGCCCCCCAGAATGATAGAACCCCTGTGTCGATGATTGGACCAATGTGGCTCCACTGTGGAAGAAACAAAGGTGCTGGATGAAGAAGAGGAAACCCCTAAATGTGAGGAGAAATTAGAAGTCCTAGATGATACTCAAAAGAGAACGCATGAGACTCCTATAATGGAATCTCCAATGAAGGTGGGACAATAGATGTGTTGAATCTATCATCTAAGAGGAGATGCATATCCTCTAATATGTCCTCAAGAACTGCACTAGGTGGATCGATGCATGGAGCGATAATGTCTGGTAAAGCTAAAGAGGAATCCGGATGAATATATGTAAAAATAAACATGAGGTAGAGGTGTAGAAGTGAAAATACTAATCTCAAAGACTACACATGAGTTCAAGTGACCCGACTTCACCTCAATAGGGTTTCATGAAAAAGGAGAGCTATTATTTGACAGTGGAGATGGTGGACCAAAATGAGAGGAGTACAAGCGGGAAGAAGGATCAACTGACCCTATAGCAATAATATTGCATGTCTCACTGTCTCTAATGTGTACTGAATCTGGAGAAAACTCAACTGTCTTCCCTATCCCACTGTGGGTAATTTGATAGATAGAGAGATGGTTAGAGGAAAAATATGGGACACATAGAACATCATGGAATGTACTATCCTCAATGTCAATATAACCTTTCCCACATACAGTCATAACAGTTTTATTTCCCATAAAAATGTGTGGGGTAGGAGAAGCCTCAAAAGAAGAGAATAAACCATAAGAAGATGCCATATGGTGTGAAGCACCTAAATCTAGTAGCCATCTAGAAGAGGGAGGTATAGCGGTTGTACATAATGCATGACCCTTTCCTATGTCCTTTCTATCTGTCTGAAGTGATGAAGAAGACTAGTAAGAAGTAGAAGAAGAAAGAATATCAATGTTTTTCTTCTGAAGAAGATCTTGCAAATTAGAAATTTGCTTTACATATCCATCTATCTTCTTCTCATAAAAATAAGACTCATCATGAGTGCCCTTTATACAATAAGCACACTTAGGTCTTTCTCTCTTCGATTTTTCCCCCTTAGGAGAAGGTGAGACAAAGGAGTGCTGAGAAATAGAATCCTTTGTAGAATCTGTGGTTGATGAATTATGTTTATGCTCCTGCTTCTCTGAAGATGGGTGAGCTACCAATGCATAGTTCTGTGATCCTATGATAAAATCAAGTTGAAATAGCTTTTCCTACTCATGAGTCAAACGATCACATAATGTATCAAATGTAGGCATGGTAAATCACAAACTCGAAGCATCCATGGTGGAATCGAAGGTAGAAGAAAAATTTAAAAGGGACCACAAAGCTTAGAAAGAATCATTTATATGCACTCTGTATCTGTCTTATTATTTCTACAACCCTGTAAGATAGATCTGATAGATTTGAATTTTATCAAGAAATCCTGAATAGAAGGAAATGAGTCAGGACCCAAAGAAGTCAATTATGCCTCAATCTGTAGTGCCCTAAACTCATTGATTGTGCCAAAGAGAGTCTAAGACTTCTCCCACATAGCAAGAGGAGTATCACAATCATCAATATTAAAGAGAAAACTGTCTAAAACATGCAACAAAATTGCACCCATAGCCTCATCCATCTTGTTCCTGTGTTGCATGACTTCGTAAGGATGAGTCAAAACTAGCTTAATGGAATCCAAATAGGACCATAGCCCACATGACTGGAGAAGCCTAGAAATACAATATTTCCATAAATGGAAATTATGAGGAGTGAGAAGCTCAACTCTTGTTGAATCTACCATTAGATCAGAACAAAAGACAGGTAATAAAAAATTTAAAAAGAATGGGTAAAATACCTGATTAATTTATCCAAAAATAAGTCTTAGATATGAAGAGATCTCATCAAGAGCTCTTTGACACCTATTTGTGAGCAAAAAATGAAGTCCGTATGCTCATTCTAGAGGCTTGGAAGCACTGAAAAGAAGGGATCTCTTTGACTAGCAAAAGCCATTAAAATAGAAAAATCTTGAAATGAAACCCTTGCCAAAATCTCCGTCTCAGAAATAGATTTTCGACGCTATCTTGTTTGAAAAAAATAGCCTCCATTTGCTTACGTTATGAGAAAAACACCGAAGACTGCTACAAAACAAGAAGAGAACCAAGAAACCCAAATTTCCATGCAAAAAAAAAAAAAAAAAATCTTCAAAAAAATGGTGGCATGAATTTTGAGGTAGCACGGAAACTGAGGGAACATGAAAACTAAGGTGTTTTTTCCTCAAAAAATATGCCAAGGTCGTGCATGCAAAAAAGAGGGATCAGATTTCAACTGTGCCCAAATTGGACACGCCTTATATGAAAATAGGGGTTTTGGGGCATTCTGGACACAATCCGGATGTCAGTTTTGCCAAAAGTGCTCCAAAAAATAAATCCTCCCAAAATCCACTAAAATCTGAGAGAAAAAACATGAAACCCTCAAAGCTCCAAAAAAATTCCAAAAATCAGGAATGGGCAGCAGCAAAGAGGCTCTGATACCATGTAGAATTCATAGAATTCAACCACCAAGATCCACTATATGCAAAATAACCTATTACAAAAGAAAATATTGGAGACAAGAATGTTCTGAAAGACAAAATATTCATTCAGAGAGGGAATCATAAAATACAAAGAGATCAATCCTTAGAAAGGAGATCAAACACCAAGAAGGTGGAGATACCTAGGTTGCATGAATAATTAATAAAGAATTAATTATTGCATGCCTAAAGTTTAGCTTAAGTGAACAAGAGATAAAAATGTGACTTAAACACTTAAATCAATAATGATTTTATTAATAAGTGAACATAGAAATGAGCATGAGCTCACAACGCAGCGGTGGCTGCAAGCCTGAGTAACTGGGAGGTTTAATGTTCGAACCACAGGAAGTGAAATCAAGTGAGACAGTCTATGTTGGGCACAAGAGTCAGAAGGAATTGGTGGTTAGCATAATTCAGGGTTCAAATTTCACAGGCAGTACTTGGCGTATACTCTGCATAGAAGTCACGAGAGTTAGAAAGGATCATTGACGAGGGAGTGCAATGTACTTGCGATGGAGGAGGTTGAAGATAATGATGTTCATGATCCAGTTGTCAGACCCTCGCTGGTCTTGGTGTGCTCATTGACCCAAATGACCCGGGCCGGTGTTCACGCTGGGATCTCTTGATCATGGGTCTGATGTGTTGGTTTCATGGGGATGAGGTCCCCAAATTTGTGGCCTCATTGTTTATCGCTCCAGTCAAAAGAGGATATTACCGACCAAAAAAAAATGTGAACATAGAAATATCTTTTTACTCTAACATAATCTTCCTTACAACATGGTTTTAAGATTGCTTTGTCATCTATTTGGTGGAATAAGATTTTAAATTATCATGAACAACCGCTTGCTACCAAATTTTCTAAACATGTCATTTATTTGTTCAAGAAAGGAGCTTGATAGTTTAGTGACATTCAAAACTTCAATGCTTTGAGCTAGCCTCTTTGGAAATTCATCAAAAAATTATTTTTGTTTAATAACAATCATAAATATTTCTAATATTTGTGCAATCACTATAAGTTTCCTTGCATTTAACTATGAAATTATGTACATTTCAATGTAGTCTAATTGTTGATCTCCAAAGCTTGTAGTCTGTGTGACTGAGGGATTGATTTGCACTCCACAAAACAACCTCTTAGATTTTATAAAATGAATCTTCATTTTTAATAGGAGGATTGATGAAAGAAATAGAAGTTAAACATGAAATAAATCTACTCTAAGGTGATGCACCACTGTAAATCTTTTACAATACTTAAATCCTTTATTTACCATAAATGCATAATGCAATTTTAGATCATAACCATCTTAGACAATGGAAAGAGTATAAAACATGATCTCATGACCAATCTATTATACTAAAATTACAAAAGTTGAAAGAAAAATAACATACAACCACATTCATAAATTAGTATAGAGCATAGTTGTAGTGCCTCCTATGGTTGCATTATGTTTCTTTTTATTTTGATTCAAGTGAAACTCTTGTTGTTATTCCATGATTATTCACATGATGAGATGCATTCCATGACAAAATATTATTTGGTTACCGGTATCATGGATGATTTAGATGTCAGATTACACTACTATTTACCGTTTTCATCATATCTGCACGATGATGTTGTTTTGATGTGACATGATTCCTTATGATGATATTTGGTGTATTTTACATTCAAGGACATTACATTAATATATATGATAATTATATCTGATTCTTGATTTTATTATGCATTATATGCTATTGGACAGTTCATGGCCAACTTTCACTAATATATATTCATATTGTCATAAATGATGATTTAATGCTTAATATTTAAATGAAATGTGTATATAAATGAACTATACATTAAGGATTAGAATATGGAATGATTAGTGCCATGATATTCTAATAAATATGAATGATCGTATTACTAGAGTATCCGTGTTCCATTAGGTGCATTTTTATTAATACCATATGTGATTTGGCTATTTGTATTGTGATCAGCTGCATTTGATGTTTGTGTGTTTCAGTGAACAGATACCAGACATATATCCACTTGGATCACATGTTTTGAGTGTGTCTTTATGCCTGACAATGACACAAGAGGTAATTTCATTGACCATTCATGACCTAGCCAATATCATCCCTGTATGGGCAATGTATCCATGATTATTACTTTATACCTCTATTATGTGTTGGTAAATCCAGATTTCATATACATTTTGTATTAGACCATTGATTGTGTCTGTGCATTTAAATTTTTTGTAGTTGTCGTGAATGAGTTAGAATTTAAATGTTGATTTAATTGTTTTAGCATATTGTTTTTCCGGCCAATTGGGAAAGTTTATAGTTGGCTTATTAATTTAAGTGATTTATTTAAAATTCCTGTTAGGAAAAAGTGACTTTACATTTGGGAAAAGAGTTCATTTCCTTCACTTGGTAATTTGGAGAATTTGGGATTTTGCTCCAATTTGCATTGGAGAAAATTAAAATTTGTTGATTGTGATTGATTCACTTGCCTAATTTTTGTGGGCGGTGTCTCATTGGATTCATGTTGCAATTTCTAGTCTTCCCTTGGAACCATTCAATTTTCATGGTGAATTTATTTTATCCTCCTTATTTTCATATTTTTTATATTGTGAGAGGTAGGAATCTTGTAACTTTCAATTTGCTATGTATTTTTGAATGGAATAAACTACAATAGTTTAGTGGGCTGAGAATTAGCATTCCCCCACACTTTTATGGTTTCACATTACCCAGTTGGGATTTTATATGCAATTCATGTTTTATAATTTGGAATTTGGGGTTTGGTGTTATGTTGCCCAAATTTTCTATGAGTGTCTAGAATGAGAATTTTATTTGATTTTTGTATGGTTGGGTGCCTAAAAAATAATTGTTTTTTCCCATTTTTTGCTTTGAAGTTTGAAATTTTAGCTATTTTTGGGTTTCGTTAATGGTGACACCCCTCCAAACTGATTTTGGTCTGTGAGAATTTATTGGATTTGAGCATAACTTTGGATTGGGATTTAATCCTCTAATTGTGGCCTTTGCATGGTTTTACCTTATGCTTACCAGATTCACCTTGGAATCTATGCTCCTAGCAAAGAGGATAATTGAGTGTGCCATGTGCACAAGTGTTTGTGTCATTTTTTCCCTTTTGACTTTTCCTTGATGCTTGATTGTGATCACATCTAGTTTGGTGATGTTGGTGTTTGAGACCACATAATGAGTAGATTTAGTGTGCCATTTTTAGGATCATGAGGGACCCATGCTCTTGGTTGAGGCCAATATATTTTATTTTACCTCCCTTTGGGTTGAGGATTTGGAGTCTTTTTTAGCATTGTTGCATTTTTATTGGTTGATGTAGAGTAGTGGGATGGAGTGGCTCCCCAAGGTGGGATGGGACACAAAGGGGTCCTAGGATAACCCTTGGTAGGAACATGACAAGGACACAATGGAAAGTAACCAGATTGAGTAGGATTTACATAAGGAGAAGGAAGATTTATATAATGTTCAACCTCTTAATAAAAATCAAGGATTGGATTTACCCCTCTTCCCTCCCAATAAAAATTTAAAACACCTAAAGGGGGCATATACCTGCCCAATTGTGGCTTTGGAGAAACAAATTGAGACCTTCTCTCTGCAAGATATGGAGGAGGGAGAGATATTCTTATCACTCAAGGTGAAGAAGAAACTTATTAATATAGTTGATAAGACAACTGATTGAAAGAGTTTAAAGATTTTGGCCTTTCTGGGGTTCGCCTCTCCTAATAAGGATGGAGAAAAGGACATTAAATAGACTCAAGTGGTGAGAAAACAAAAGAAAACAAACAAAACTTGATGTAGGTTTAGATAGAAAAGGTGGAATATCCTCTCAAAAGTATTCAAGAATAAAATAAGTGGCAAGAGCTGTTACAAGTGGGAAGCAAAAAACCCTAGAAAATGTTTCAGGGGTTAATAATAAGAAGAAATATTTTTTTGTTCCCGAGTCTATTGCCTTAGGTAAATTTTCTCTTAAAATAAAAAAAATCTTTGTTGGAAGATAAGAAGGCTTAATATTCCTATTAAACAACACTTGCTAAAATGTTGCCTTATGAAAAATAGAATTTACATCCTTATGATTCAAGTAACTAAGATGAAATATGAAACTTTTGAGAAAATCATAAAAAACTTTTGGAGTAAGGCCCATTGAGAAGCCTTTGATGCTAATGAGGCTTCAAGGGGATTAGCTATCCTTTGGAACCCTATAAAGTTTAAAGGGTCTCTCATGGCGAGTAATAGAAAAATATAGTTGTGACCATGAAAGAAATAAATACAATTGATAAATAGAATATGATTAATGTTTATGTTACAAACATTAGAGGGGGTAGAGATACTTTGTGAAAAGACTTATTTGACATAATTAAAAATAATAGTTTGGATCACTGGATGATTGATAGGGATTTCAATTGTCCCCTCTTTCCCTTAGAGAATCTTGGGGGTCAGGAGGATTACTTTGGTATTATGATGGAGCTTGATATTTATTTTTTTATCATAAGGCTAATAGATATTGAGCTAAAAGGTGCCAAATTTACTTGGAATAATACTAGAAGAAAAGATGACAATCCAACACAAGTTAAACTTGATAGAATTTTTTTTAGAATAACTGAGAGGGGGGGGCGGGTGTGAATCAGTGACCTCAAAAATATTCCAATAAATTAACCCAAAAACTTATTACCACAATTATAAGCCTCTAGTTATCTTTAGTCCTACAAGATGAATTCCTTGAAATAATATTAACAAATAACTACTACTTGGAGTTCACTGTTCAACCTTATTCTTATTGTTTACTGATTAGAAATCTTTCATTTACCAAAATGCACTAAATTACTTAGTGTATACCGATCAATCCAGATTAGTTATGTGTAATGCAACACACTAAAGTAATGACTCATAAACACATTGACACATGGATTTTTAATGTGGAAACCCTATTAAGGGAAAAAAAACTTGGGACCGGTAACCCAAAATTTTCACTCTTCTGAAGTGAGCTTGGTGAAGAGCCAACCCTGTTAAAGGTTAGAAACACACTGTTAGGTGTGACCTTGTTAGAGGATTTAAATAGAATAGTTTGTCACTTGATATCTGGCATCTCTATGCTACCTTTATAACCAAACCTAGTGTAGTTTGTCAATTGGTATCTGACATCTCTACGCTATCTTCATGACCAAATATCTTGATACTCCTTAGGATGTATCTCAATATATAAAGGATTGATAAGTCTTGCTTGGTTTAGAGACTTTATGATCCAATGGTTAAATTGAAACAATAAATGATCTATTCACATATACAACAATACTTTGCAGATTTATGGATCTATTGTAAGCTCATAATACCTTTTTGATTAATGTATCTTTTCAATACCTTTTCTCCACTTCTTTCTTCTCAGTGATACTGTGCTTCTTTGTTGCTCGGTGTCCATAGAATTAGCTCTATTCTTCAGCTTGATTGACGAGGTTTGATTGAAGACTTCTTTCTTCATCAGTTTCTCTTCAGCATCCTCTTCTCTATTCAATCCCCTAATTCACAATGAACTAGCTTGTCTCTTTATAGACATGATTTCACTATTTCTCAGTTCTTGAATTTCTTGTTCTTGGTGTGATCCACAATTATAGCCAATCTTGCTTTACAACTATACTTTAATTTTATCTCATAGATTTCTCTTTGACAACTGGAATAAAATAGCTTTTAAATCTCTCTCTTATCTATAACTTTAAATTGTCGATGAAAACAATATTAACAACCAGTTAACTCTTTCTTTAGCTCTTTCCAGCTAAGTCTTTTTTCATTTCTGAACTTCAGTTCCTTTCGGTGTTTTAAATCCTTGTTAGCTTTGGTCAACACTTCAGTTTTCCTCAGGAATCTCTATCAGGGTTGTTTGTCTGTCGAGTAACACTGTGACTTTCCTTTCGGGGTTCTCTATCCATCAAGGTACACTGCCTATCGGTGTTTGTTGTCACTTAGTGCATACTGAACTTTTATGCATTACTGATAACATAACCTTTATCTCTCTAGTTCTCTAAAGTCTTTGACACTATGTATATAACCAATCATATTATATCAAGTTGAAATCAATGACAATATAATACATTAATTGATTTAATGTCTTGCATTAACTTTCTATAGCTCGTTGATCTTCAACTTAATATATTCAAACTTTTAATCAGTTATGGTTTATCAATCTCTCCCTTTGGCATTGATGGAAACATACTACATTATCACACTACATTATTACTAATTCAATATGAAATATATCAGTTGTAGCTCATCATTTTACCAAAATTATTATTCTATAACCAATATAAATGTCTGGCTCTCGGTAAGCTCATATAGCTTAGATTTGTTTCTTGCAGAGTACTTTCTTCAATCTTCAATCTTCAATCTTCAATCCGTTCACTGGATAGATATAGCAGCTTCTAATTCTATCTTTGATGTTGTTTTTCCCTTTGTCTATTCCTCTTCTTGATCATCTCTTTTTTCTTTGACAACAATATAGATATATTCTCTCCCTTTTGATATTCTCTCACTTACAGGTTACATCTCTCCCTTAGTATATATATCTTCTCTCCCTTTGATGGATATTTCATATGTATATATAATCTCTCTCCTTTGGATCTTCTCAGGATACTCTCTCCCATCTTGATATGATATGATATTCTCTCCCTTTGACAACAATGCCAAAGTAAACATTGATCATGCCAACGTTATATCTTTTCACCTTTTTATAATATACTCCTTGAATTTCCCTATCCATCAGAAATATAGTGACTCTGGTGTTTGGTGCAAATATGTACCTTTCTATGTACTGATGTATCTTTATAGTCCATCTCTGTGCTTGCATCAACATGAATGATCATATGATTATGTATAGGATGATGCAACCTCCTAGTCAGCTTACTGACCAATAGACAAGGGTTGGACCCCTAATCTCTTTCTCAGGTACTCAAATATATCTTTAGGCAATGGATTTGTGAATATGTCAGCTAATTGTTCCTTGGATTGAACACATTCTAGTATCACTTCTTTTTCTTGCACTTGTTCTCTTAAGTAATGATACTTGATAACAATATGCTTAGTTTTAGCATGCATGACTGAATTCATTGAAATGTTAATTTCACTGGTATTATCACAATAGATAATCATCGGTTCAAGAATTTTCATATTCATACCTTCTAATAATTGTTTTATCCATGCAATATTTGAGCAGTTTGCAGCAGCAACCACATATTCTACTTTTGTAGTAGATTTTTAGATGCATCCTTGCTTCTTGTTGATCCATGTGACAAGTCTGTCACCCATGAAGAATGCTCCTCCAGTTGTGCACTTTCTATCATCTAAATTTCCAGCCCAATAAGCATCTGTATAGACTTGAAGCTCAAATTTTCCTTCTCTTTTATACCATAAGCCATAGTCCTTGATGTTCTTTAGGTATCTCATAATTCTCTTGACAATAGTCATGTGTGATTCTTTGGGATTAACAAATAATCTTGCAACTATTCCAATTGCATGTGCTATATCTAGTCTCGTATGAACAAAATATATTAGTTTTCCAATCCTTGATCTATATAGGGTCTGATTTACCTCATTTGACTTATCTTCCTTTTTCAGCTTACATCCAGTAGCCATAGGTGCTCCAACTGGCTTGGAATCTTCCATCTTGAATATCTTTAGCACTTCCTTGATGTATTTGGATTGTGTGATATATATGCCTGCATCTTGTTGAAGAATCTATAGACCAAGAAAGAATTTGATCTCCCCAAACATCGACATCTCAAACTCTTTTCTCATTTCATTATAAAAATATTTACATAACATATCATTACCCCCAAATATCATATCATCAACAAATATTTCAGCAATCAGAATATTATCATCAACATCTTCGTTTAAATACAAATTGCTATTTTCACTTGTTCTTACAAATCCAATGCTTATGAGATAGGAGTGAAGTCTTTCATACCAGGATCTAGGTGCTTGTTTCAATCCATACAAGGCCTTGTGTAGTCTACATACCATTTTCCTCTTGTCTGGATCAACAAACCCTCCTAGTTTTTCAATGTATACCTCTTCTTTGAGTATTCCATTTAGGAATGCAGATTTGACATCCATCTGATATACCTTGAATCCTTTGAATGCAACATAAGAAACTAAAATTCTAACTCCTTCTAGTCTAGCAATGGGCGTTAAGGTTTCTCCATAATCAATACCTTCTTCTTGTGCATACCCCTTGCATACTAACCTTGCTTTGTTCCTTGTGACTTATCCATTCTCATTCAGCTTGTTTCTGAATATCCATTTGGTACCGATGACATTATTATCATCTGTTCTTAGTACTAGTGTCCATCTATTATTCTTCTCAATCTGTTCTATTTCTTCATTCATAGCACTAACACATTCTTCATTTTCAAGTGCAGTATTAACAGATTTAGGCTCAAAATCAAAGATTAAACATCTAGTGTTCAGTGAATTACTTCTTGTTCTCATTCCACGCTTCTTGTCTCCTATGATCTGGTTTTGTGGATGATGTCTTCTAACACACTTGGAAAGTTTTGGTTCAGCTCCATGTTCATCATTTTGATCATCATCTTGACATTCATTCTGATCTCCATCGCTCGAAACATCATTTTGAGTATTTTCCTAATTTTTGGTATTTGCAGCCTAATGGTTGGGTGCAATGTTCTGTTTCTTGGGAGTGATACACTATTTCTCAAATAGAGTGTCAGGTTCTTTAGTGTAAACAAACCTATTATATTCTTCTGGCTCTTTTTTTCTTTCCTCATCATTTTTCTCTATATATTCATCTATTCTAATATTTGCACTTTCAATTATCTTGTTAGAGGAATTTTTAAGACATTTATAAGCCTTGCTCTTGGTGGGATACCCTAGAAAGATACCTTCATCACTTTGGGAGTCAAGATTTCTATTTCTATCATCTTTCAAAATATAACATTAACTACCAAAAATTTTAAAGTAACTTACATTGGGTGTGTAACCATACCATAGCTCATAGGGTGTCTTCTTAGTGTCTTTCTTCAATTGTACTTTGTTCAATGTGTAGACAACAATACTGATAGCTTCTCTCCAAAAATTTTGAGTGATGCTTTTTTTAATCATCAGTGTTCTTGCACAATCAACAATGGATATGTTTCTCCTTTCAACAATCCCATTTTGCTGAGGTGTTCTTGGTGCAGAAACCTGTCTTTTAATTCCATGCTCATTGCAAAAGTTAGTGAATTCATCATAAAAAAATTCCCCTCCTCTATATGATCTTAGGCATTTTAGTTCCTTACCAATTTTTTTTCTACCATAGCTTTATACCATTTAAACATCTTAAATGCTTCTAATTTTTCTTTTAAGAACACATTTGTCATCATTCTAGAGTAATCATCCACAAAAAGAATGAAATATCTATCTCCATAGTAACTCTTTGTTCTCATAGGTCCACATAGGTCAGTATGGACTACTTCTAGAATAGCATAGGATGTATGGGTTTTTCTCTTGAAACTAGAATTTCTCATTTTACCTTTTTGACAATTCTTATACTTGATGTGGTTGGGCTTTGACATGCTCGATAAGCCTCTTACTTTCCTTTTATTGCTTACCTTAATCATGTTGTAAAAATTCACATGACATAATCTCTTATGCCACAACCATATGTCTTTGTTTCTAGCCATTAAACAAGTGGTGTTAATGTTATCAAGATATAATAGGTTACCTTTTGTCTGTTCACTAGTTCCAATCAAATTTCCCGATTCATTGAAGATCTTTGCCTTCTTATTCTCAAATGCTACTCAGTGACCTATGTTATTCAGCTGTGAAATACTCAATAGATTATAATTAAGTCCTTTTACCTAGTAAACATTTTCACATTTGATCAAGTTATTCAACGTTATGGTTCCTTTACCTTCAACTGGACAAGGTGAGTCATTGCCCATTCTTACTGATCCACCATTATAATATTCAAAAGTTTAAAAATTCTGTTTATCACCAGTCATGTGGTGATTGTAGCCACTATCTATAATCTAGACATCATTCTTACTAACCTTAGATATGAGTGTTGTATCAACATACCTTTCTTATTCGTCTAAATCATCCTTTATGGCTACAAATACCATCTCAATGTCTTCATTAGATTCGATGTCAGTGTCTTCAACTTTGTTCTCAGCCAGGTAACAAGATTTTTTCCCTTTGTCCTTTTAGTCTCAGGTATCTCTTTTGGAAGATTTTGGGTTCCTTTGGTAATCTCAGTCATCACCTCTATCAAATTTTTTTTCATATGATCTATCATTACTTCTGTAATCTTTTCTTCTATTAGGACATCTTGCAGCAAAGTGTCTAATCTCTTTACAATTAAAACATCAAGTGGTAATTTACCTTTGAATCTAGCTTTGCCTCTCTGCAATTTTCTTTCCATTAATGCTTCAATCTCATTAAGTCCTTGGTCATCACTATCACTTTCACTATCATTCCTCATAGTGTGTTTATGACTTGACTTAGTTATTTTCAAAGAAGATTTAAATGTAGACTCTATAGATGGTAAAACACTGCTATCAAAGTTATTCATCTCAAATGAAATTAGTCTACCAATCAAACTATCTAGAGTGACATTATTGTTTGCTACTGCTCTCATTTCTTATGTAGCAGACACGCTAATAGCATATACATGCAGTAAGGTTCATAGGATTTTACTTACCACTGTCTCTTCTTCAAGTATGCCTTCAAATCCTCAGATAGAATTGACTACCTCTTTTATTCTGTAGCTATACTGAGTGATATTTTATCCTTCTTTCATTCTTAGGTCATCAAATTTACATCTTGGTCTCTCTTCCTTAGCTCTTATTACATTAGCATCTACTCCATGTACCAGGTTCAATTTTTCCCACATTTTCTTTAGAGAGGTGCAGGTTTTGACATCTTCAAATTCAACATCGAAGAGTGAGGAAGCAAGTTCTATCATCATAGAATTATGCTCATACTTTTCTCTTAATTGCTCAAGTGTGTGAGGTTCTGTAGGCAACACAAATTTAGTATCCAAGTATTGAGTAAAATCATTTCCAATATCTGATAGGTGGAGTCTTATTCTACTTTGCCATGATGCAAAGTTTTCCTTGTTCAACTTGGGCACATCTCATTTTCTCCACTTGTGATCTTTTGCTTAGGTCTTGAAACCTTCCTTCTAAGCAAAAAATCTTTGATACCAATTTTTAGAATAAATGAGAAGGGGGGGGGGGGGGGGGGGGGGGANGGGGGGTGAATCAATGGTCTCAAAAATATTCCAATAAATTAACCTGAAAACTTATTACTACAATTATAAGCCTCTAGTTATCTTCATTCCTACAAGATGAATGCCTTGAAATAATCTTAACAAATAACTACTGCTCAGAGTTCACTGTTAAACCTTATTCTTACTATTGATTGATTAGCAGTCTCTCATTTACCGAAATGCAGTAAATTACTTAGTGTATACTGATCAATCCAGATTAGTTATGTGTAATGAAAAACACTAAATTAATGACTCATAAACATATTGACACATGGATTTTAATGTGGAAACCCTGTTAAGGGAAAAACCACTTGGGATTGGTAAACCAAAATTTTCACTCTTCTGAAGTGAGCTCGGTGAAGAGCCAACCCTGTTAAAGGTTAGAAACACACTGTTAGGTGTGACCTTGTTAGAGGATTTAAATAGAATAGTTTGTCACTTGATATCTGGCATCTCTATGCTACCTTTATGACCAAACCCAGTGTAGTTTGTCAATTGGTATATGACATATCTATGCTATCTTCATGAACAAACCTTTTGATACTCTTTAGGATGCATCTCAATATATAAAGGATTGTTAAGTCCTTCTCAGTTAAGAGACTTTCTGGTTCAATGGTTAAATTGAAATAGTAAATTATCTGTTCACATATACAACAATACTTTATAGATTTTCATATCTATTATAAGCTCATAATACCTTTCTGATCAATGTATATTTTCAATACCTTTGCTCCACTTCTTTTTGATCGGTGATGCTGTGCTTCTTTGTTGCTCGGTGTCCATAGAATTAGCTCTGTTCTTCAGCTTGATTGACCAGGTTTGATTGAAGACTTATTTCTTCATCAGTTTCTCGTCAACATCCTCTTCTCTATTCAATCCCCTAATTCAGAATGAATTATCTTGTCTCTTTATAGACATGATTTCACCATTTCTCAGTTCTTGACTTTCTTGTTCTTGGCGTGATCTGAAATTCTAGCCAATCTTGCTTTAAAACTATACTTCAGTTTTATCCTGTAGATTTCTCTTTGACAACTGGAATGAAACAACTTTTAAATCTCTCATTTATCTCTGGCTTTAACTTGTCAATGAAAACAATATTAATAACCAGTTAAATCCTTCTTTGCCTCTTTCCAGCTAAGTATTTTGTCATTTCTAAACTTCAATTCCTTTCAGTGTTTTAACTCCTTGTTAGCTCTGGTCAATGCTTCATTTTTCCTCGGGCATCTCCATCAGGGTTCTCTGTCCATCAGGTAACACTGTGAAGTTTCTCATCGGTAATGCTTGTGATTCTTCTTGTCGATAATGCTTACCCCATTTTCTTTCTCGGGTATCATTGTGACTTTCCTCTTGGGGTTCTCTATCCATTGGGTGCACTACCCATTGGTATTTTTTGTCACTTAGTGCATACTGGAATTTTATGCATTATTGATAGCATAACCTTTATCACTCTAGTTCTCTGAAGTCTTTGACACTATGTATATAACCAATCAGATTATATCAATTTGACATCAATGAAAATATAATACATTAACTAATTTCATGTCTTGCATTAACTTTCTGCAGCTCGTTGATCATGAACTTAACATCTTCAAGCATTCAATTAGTTATGGTTCATCAATTTTGATTTCTAGTAATTGGACTATCCTTCCCCAGATATCTCTAAATGTCCTCCCTAGAATTGGTTTAGATCACAGTTCCATCCTTCTCCATTAGGAAAAGAATTTAAAGACCAGTCCTTTCCCATTTAGATATGAAATCATTTAGTCTTTCCATCCTGATTTTATTAAGTTGATTTCTGATTGGTGGAATAATCCTATCAATGATACACAAATGTTCATTTTTTCTAAAAAACCAAAAAAAGTAAAAGATATGGTTAAAGTATGGAATGAAATTTCTTTTAGAAACATCTTCCAAAATAAAAAATCCCTATCACTTGAGCTAAAGGACATACATGTTCAAATGGAGAATGAACAACTAGATGAAAATATCTATGCCAAAGAAAGAGAGCTAAGAGCACAATGATTCAAAATCTCTAAGGAAGAAGAGGTCTTTTGGAAGTATAAGTCAAGGATCCATTGGCTTAAAAAAGAAGATGAAAATACTATATTCTTCCACCAATCCACTATGAAACATAGAGAAAGAAACATAATAAGGAAACTGATAAGAGATGATGGGATTATTCTCACAAAAGAGTAGGATATAGCTATAGAAGTTTTTTCTTTCTTTTCCCAAATCAAGAATCAAATAAATTTGGATAGAGTTAAAATGGATAAGGCTCTAGAGGTTATACCTAACTTAATATCCTCAGATGAGATTCTTAAACTTGTTTATATGAAGGAATTCAAAATGATGCATTATCCTTTGGGAAATTTAAGGCCCCAAGACCTGATGGTTTTCCTCTCGCCTTCTTCTAGGATCACTTGGACATTGTGGAAAAATATACATTAAATTTGGCTAAGGAGTTTTTTAGATCAGGTAGAATTCTTAATAATATAAATGTTATTTTCATAGCTCTAAATCTCAAGAAAGTTGATACTTATTCCTTGTAGGAATTTTTCCCAATAAGCCTTTGTAATACTATTTATAATTTTTTTCAAAGTTGATGGGTTTCACACTTAAACTTTTCCTGTATAAGCTAGTTTCTCAAAATAACAAATGATTTGTTGAAGCAAGGAACAAAATGGATGTTGTGCTTATAGCTCATGAAATATTTCACTCTATGCATCACTAGTAAAAAGTTGGGTATGGTCTTAAAACTTGATATCTCCAAGGCCTACTATAGATTTTCTTGGCCTTTATGACATAGGTGCTCAATAAATTTGGATTTAAAGCTAGATTTATAACAAAATTAGAAGTTTGCTTCACTACTCCCACTTGTCCAGTTCTTCTTAATGGATCTCCCAAAGGTTATTTCTCTTGTGGTAGAAGCCTAATACAAGGTGACACCTCTTCTCCACATCTGTTCATTCTTGTGGTGGAGGCTCTAGGAAGAAATTGTAAAATCCTATATGGTCTTGGTCTCGTTAAAGGTGTGAAGGTTGCATCTACTCTTCCTGCTAAAACCCAACAACAATTTCTGGATGATACTATTTTATTTGGGTCTGCCTCTATTATTGAAGATAAACTATGGAGGAATCATCTAAATGAATATGTGGCAGACTTAGGCCAGTATATAAACTACACTAAAAGAAAGATTTATTTCTTCAATACTTATGACCTATTATCCCAGAAAGTTATGGATATTATAGGTTGTAAAATGGAGATTCTTCCTACTTCTTATCTTGGTCTCCCTATGATCTTCAAATCCCCAAATTGAACCTTTTGGAATGTGTAGTTGAAATATTTCATAAAAATCTTGCAGGTTGGAAGGGTGAAATACTCAGCGAAGCTAGTAAGATTAATCTTTTCAAAGGTTCTCTTCAAAACATTGGGTTGTCTATTATCATTCCCTATTCAAAATTCTTACCTTTCTGGAAGATAAATTGAGAAAATCAAAAGAAAATTCCTTTGGATCTAGGGGAATAGGAGAAGGAAAACTCTCTCTTTTAAACTATGATTATGTTTTCCTCCCAATGAAAAAATATGGTCTTGGTATTAGAAGACTTAAAATCTTTAATAAGACCCTTCTCTCTAAAATTGGATGGTAGTTTCTCCAAAGAACAAAAGACTAGGTTTCTATCTTGAAAGCCAAATACCTAAATGGGGATGATAGTCAAGCTTTGATTTATATAGAAGGTCTTCCTAATGCTCCATCATCTGTAATATCTTAATTAAATACAAGGAAATGTTATGAAATGGTGTAGGAAAGATTGTTGCTAATGAAAAAGGATACCCTATTTTGGAATGATGTGTGGAGAGAAGATTAGTCTCTCTCTTTAGTGGGTAATGTTGAAGACCTTAAAAATAGTTGCATTAGGATGCTTGGGAAAAAAGTTTAAGATTACATTTATTAGAATAGGGGAACTCCTTCGTGGTCAACATTAAAGAAAGGGTTATAACTAATAAACAAATTTATAACAGATGGCATCCTGATTGAGACATTGTGATAAGGAATATTATCTCAACTTTGGGAGAGTAATTTCTATTAGATATAGACAAACACATTGATTGGATTTGGAGGCCTACCCGATTGGATGATTTATCAGTTAGATCAGATTACTCCATGTTGGAATTTTTTCTCTAGTGCCCAACCCAGTTAGACTACTAGGAGGTTTGGATACCTAAATTTTTTAACAAGATTAATTATTTTTGGTGGATTGCAACTCAAAATAAGATCCTCACAGTGGATAAATTGAATGAAATGGGTTCCAATTTATAAACATATGTTCTCTTTGTTATAGAGAAAGTGAAGGCAGTGATCATATGTTCTTAAATCACCCCTTTTCTTTTCAAGTTTGATCAATGGATATGCCTCTTACTTTAGTCAATTGGGTCTTCCAAGCTTCTCTTTCTCAATTTATGGAATCATGGAAATTCTTCCCATTTAAACATGTTGTCATAAGAGAACTTTTGAAATAGATTCCTCCTATGGTCTCTTGGAGTCTATGCAAGGAGCGCAACAACATAATTTTTAGACAAACATCTAAAACTAGTCTGGAGGTCTTTCAAATTATTAAACATTAGATAATGGAGAATATTAATGCTACTTATTTTGGGATGTACTAAGACATGCCTACATTGCAGGAAAATAGGATTAAACAAATCGAGGGTCTAAGGAAAAATATGAAAAATATTAATTCAAATAGGAAGCTAAAAATGTTGAATACTCAATGACATCCTCCTGATTATGGATGGATAAATGCAATTTTGACAATTTCTCCAAGGGAAACATAGGTTTAGTTGGTTGTGTTGTTGTTCTAAGAGAACATAAAGGAAGTCTTATTGCTATCTTTTTAGGAACTAAATCTAATAACTTTGCTGAAGTCATTGCTTCATGGAAGGGTATAAAGCTTTCTAAAGAACTTGTATTCAGTAAGATTTTTGTTGAAGGGGATTCAAAGCTCATAGTGGACATCCAAAAAGAAGAAATTATAGGCCCTTGGGAGATAATACCCCTAATGTGAGACATTAATTAAATATCTTAAAGAGTTTACCTGATTTAAAGTGTAACATATATATTGGGAGGGAAATTAGGTTGCAAACTTTATTGTAAATTAAGGTCTAAATTTTCAAATATGGAGTCATTGGAGGAAATATTTGATGCAAGGGTGGTAGGGAAACAAGGTGAACACAACTCTATAGGTTCTTCTCCTTTTATAGAACAAATTCATCAATCTAGTATAAGGGAGCCCAACAACAAACTAGGGCATCTAAGGTCACTCAAACTTAAGTTTCTTCAACTCCTTTTTGTAAAAACAAATCAATTCACAACATCCTCACAAGGTATTGTTTCTCTTGCATACTAAGGATCCAATGACCCCTTAGCCTCCTACTCACCTGGTGTGCAGAGATGAACCCTTTTATTCTAGAGAGTGTAAAGGGTTCCAATAATCATAAAATGTTCCATCTCAATCAACTTAATTGATCCCAAAGTCCCTTATAACCCCTAAGTCACTTCTAGGCCTTACTGACCAGTCCTGGCTAGTAGCCCTATGCCAAAGGTTTTCAAAGGATAAGTTTAATAAATCCCAAAGGATAAAGAAAAAAAATTACAATTTTGAGCACCCTTTTGGAAGATACTTCAATCCCAAAATTCACAAACTCCAACTCTTTTACATGACATCTGAACCCTTGACAAGCCTATGAGACCTAATAGGCCTAATTAGGTCCCTTGAGTGGGGAAGTCTTCACTAGTTGATTCATAGGTATAAGACAATGCTTGGAAAAGGTTTAGGGACATCCAGAACACATAATCCACCATCAGATCCAATCATCCACTCCCTATGTTCTTATGCACACTTAATCTCTTAAAATAGTGACCAAGCACATGGGCATGCTTGGCCTGGGAATTTGGTGTAAAAATGGACCTTAAAACCTTCCATCCTCTAACCCCTATATTAATAGATTAAATATCCTTAACTTTCAATCCCCAAATGGTTGTTGAGATCCACTAGTGGAATTTCAAGTTAGGGTTATTTTAGTGTTCAACCCTTATAATGCAATCTACCCGGGCGCTTGATAGAGTTTTTCTTATTAATGACTTGAACGGATTCCTCAGGTTCCCAAACCAAATTTATGGAAGAGATAATTTAGAGACCTCCCTAACCATGCCAAACAATTGACCTTTCCAATCAGATAGAACAATTAGATCAACATGAAAATATGCAGAGAGTATAGGAAACCAAAAATGTCTTATAACTTCAAAAGACCAATGTTCCTCATATCATTCCTCCTCTTTTGGAATTGGTTTAAAAATGTATATTTAGGCCTCAAAAAAAATCCCCAACTGATTTCAAACTTTATTTTATTGTTGGAGGAGTTGGGAGACTGAAGACAAAAAGTTGCAACGTTTTGCAATTTTACATCTTTTTGAGCAACTTTTGCTCTCAATAAATTTTGATCATCCTAAGACAACTAATAGGTTCCAAATAAACCCAAAAGACATTAGATCACTCAAAAAAAACATCCTAGTCTGAATGTTGATCGTTTGACCTAGTTTGACCAAGTGGCTTATAAGAGTTGCCTACTTTTCAACTGGTCTTACAAATGGATCTTATTACAAAGAAATGGTCCAAAGGACCCAAACCAAACTTAAAAGAACCTAGGAAAAATTGTGACATCCCAAGAGTGTGAGACCTTCTAGGGTTCTCTTGCACCATACTCCCCCTATTGGTTTGAACTCAAGTTCCTACTTGAGAGTAATTGATCCAAGGTAACTCCACGTTTTGCAATGGTTTTCTCATCCATCCAGGTGGCATCAATGTCTAGAAGACCTTTCTATTTGACCAAATACTACATGTATGTGCTCCTTCTAGTCTTATTTACTACCTTGGTTTCAAGAAACTTATCCATGTTGGTCTACTGAGAGAGGGGGGGGGGGGGGGAATCAGACAAATCAAAACTTANGGGGGGGGGGGGGGGTGAATCAGACAAATCAAAACTTAACCACTTAAAAATGAACTCACTGATTCACTCAGTAATATCAAATATAGTAATCAACCAATTCACCAAATCAACTTAATAACATAATAAATCAATCATTCAAACTTAACAACATTAGATAATCTATATTTAACTCAATTGACACTAGATTTAACTTGGTTGACACCAGATTTAATGAAGAAAACCAATTTGGGAAAAACCTCAGTGAGAATTGTAACCCACAATAAGAATGTACCCTTCTGAAGCATGCTCGATTAAGAACTCATCGTGTTAAAGATTACAAACGCATTTGCTAAATGTGACCCTGTTAGGGGATTTATCTCAGATCTATTAATATCTTCACCTTGTTAGGAGTGACCTTGTTAGAGGTCTTTGAACACTCTTTTGGAATGTCACCTAAGTTTAAGTTTTACATATAGGACTATTAAATCCACTCGGTTAAGAGATTTCTTTGTTACAAATATTAATAAGAAACAATAAAATTTGATCTATAAATATAGCAACTACCTTTTCTTGTGTTAGATCCTTTATGCTCAATTGAATACTGACATCACATACTCCATTGATCTCTTTCTCAGACTATAGATTTTCAATCTATGTTTCTCTATTCTGCTTGGTAAATGTTGTTCTTCAACTTCTCCTTCTCTGTTCAATTTTGCAGCCTCTTACTCTCTTTGTATTTCTCATTCTTTATATAGACATACTTTTGCCTCTTAATCTCCTTAATTTGATTTCCCATCATTTGCACTCTGTCATTTTATCATCTTCTTCATAATTCTCAACTCGGTAAACCATTTCAATTTTACCCCAGAACTTGTACTTTTCTTGGAACTCTCACAATTTAGTTTAACCGCTTGATCTTGACCTTAGATATTCTAATTTAATTTTACCATTCATATATCTTCTATCAATCTTCATTTAATTCATTTCCTCATGTAGTTCATCATCGCTTCACATTAAATTTGATCTTATCATTATTTATTATTATTATCATGTACTCGGTGTATAGTCAAAAAATGGAAGCACTTCCATTATAGACTGGTTTAGCCTTCTGAGTAAGTGGTTTGGGGTCATGTTAATCACCTTGAATGGGTCTCTGACTTGGATCTAGCTTCTTCCTCTATTATTCCCCATTTCCCACTTTTCCAGCCTATTTCTGGCACCGTGATCTGCAGATTTGATGTTCTTGACTTCAGGGTCAAGGTTGACCTCGACCCTGACCTAGGTCAAGATTGACCTTGAACTTGACCTAGGTCACAATCAACCTTTTTCTGACTTTTTTTCTAGGTCCTAGATAGATTTCTAGGATTTTTGGATCTCAGGCTTCGAAAAATTTTAATTCCCACTTCTGGGTCGGCTGTTTCGATCTTCAGAACAAAAAATCTTAAATTATATTTAATATAGGTCCTCTTCTAGGGGCATGGGTCCAATTAGAATTTAATTCTCCTATGTCAACCTCTCTAGAAGATTGTGCCCTAGTTTCATATAAAAGAAAGTTTTCTCCTCTCATTTTCTCTGACCACAAGCAACCATCATCAAGAATAATCACAAGCACTCAAGAATTGAAGAGACAAGATAAGAAGAAATATTTGAAGTAAGAATCTACTTTCAAGCATTCAAGAATTCAAGCATCCAATTCATCAAGGAGATCCATTGGTAGCCATTGAAGTATTCAAAGCTTTGTTGAGCTCTCTTGTTGAAGATTTCTCCATCCACATTCCTCTAAGCCTCTTCCTCTTCCAAGATGCATTCAAGATTGGTGTTTAAGTTACAAGAAATTTATTTGAGACATTACAAATTCTACATTCTACATCCATTTGGTGCATTCATACTTGTGGATTCAAGGATTCAAATCCTCCACAAGGACTTTTACATGAGCAAGGTGAATTGTTTCATTTACTTTGTTTATTTCTGCAATTTCAATTATATATTTGAGGTTAATACCAAAACTAGGGTTTGAACATAGCAAACCCCTCCCCTACAAAAAACAAACCATTTTTCTTGCAGGTACAGGTTTGGGACAATGAATTAAAGTTCAGATATGGATACTATTTTTGGCAAACTTTCAGGATCCGCGAATAGATTTTTTGTCAAATTTGTGCAAGTCCAGGTCAACTTTTTGGGTCAAGGGTGACATTTTGGGGTCGAGTTCGACCCTGACCTAGGTCAAGGATGACCTCAATCCTGACCTAGGTCAGAATTAGAAATTCTACGTCAAGGTTGACATTCTCAACTAGGTCAAAATTGACCTTTCTCAGAATTAAAAAAGATTTCTGGGTTTTGTAGATTTCGCAGTTTCATTTTAACAACGTGAAAATCAATAGTGTTTGAGACTATCTAATAGGGTTTTCAGAAAGTTCTTTTTCAAAGGTATGTATTTTATTCCATTTTCCTTTGCAATCATTTCCAAATTTACACCCCTTCTCAAATACAATTAAATGTAAGTAGAGAATATGTGCATAGGGACACTTTTATGGGCAAACCAACATTGTTCTAAACCCTATCCATATTTTCTTCTTTACATTTTGGTGAACCCGCGATAGACAACGCTTTATTTTTGGTGTTAGATTTGCATCTTGTGTTAGATCTTACATGTATTTAAAAGTAGATTTCTTTTATGCTCTTGCATTTATATATCAAAAATTAAAAATTATAAAATTTCTTTAAAAATACAAAAAAATTTACATTTTTCATCATACATTTCATTTGAATGCATTTTAATATATCTAGACCTATTTTCTATGCATTTCTTTATTCTTTATTATGTTTCCCAAGTTGTTTCAACTATTTTCAAAACCTTTTACAATGTGCTTTATTGATAGGGATGATAATCCTCCTATTTGGGATGAACCTTTGGATTTGGATGTTGATTACTCTCTTCCTCATGAAGCCACTATGGATGATTCTACTTTTTGGGATGAACCCTTGGATAAAGACATTGATTTATCCCCTCCTTGTGAAGATGCCTTGATACAAGAGGGTGATTTATTAATGGATGACATATTCATACATGATGGTGACTCTATTTCTAAAACACACTCCCCTTATGTAGATATTTTAGAGGAAGAAGAAGACATTATAGATACTTTACCTCCATTTGAGATTCTTTCTAGTGATGAGGAATTAGTGGAGAATGATATGAATTCCCTTAATGCTCTCCCTCTTAGTGATGATCTTAAGGAGAATCAAGATCCTACCTCATCTCCTCCTAGGATGTATTATTTGCTTCCTTCTTGTGAACCTATTTTTAGTATTGAGACAACTAACATGGTTTATCCAAAACCCTTGTTGACTATCAAAGGTTGTCCTTGCATTACTTTCAAAGGTAAATCTATGGAATCTTTAGAGTCTTTCAATTATCAAGATTCAATAGCTCACACCTATCATACAAAGAATAACCCTCAAACTAATCTGGTGGTTCCTACTTCTTTACCACCTTCTCAACCCATTCTACCTCCTCCACCCCATCTTCCTAGCATGGAGTATGATATGATAAACCAATTGCACAATACCCCTACCAAGATCTCTTTACGGGAGATTCTTCAAACTTCACCTACCTACAATGAAGCTTGAAAAAAATCTCTAGCAACTCTTTCCACTCCACCTCCTAACCAAGATAACATTAATTCCTTCTTATAATGCATGCATGTTACTCTGGGTCCTCCTAACATTGTATTTACTCAAAATGATTTACCTTCTAAAGAAGTTCAGAATCAATATCATGCCCTTATGGTTGCTGTTACTATCAATAAGAGTATCATTCGTAGGACCTTGATTGATAATGGGTATGGGCTTAATATTTGTAGCATGGACATGCTCAAAAAAATTAAAGCTGATCTTTCAACTATTCAACCTGATAATAATCCTATACGTGACTTTGATAGCATTGATAAGAAAATTTTGGGCATCATTATCTTACCTATAAAAGTAGGTCTGGTCATCCTGAATACTCCTTTTCATTTTATTCCTGGACCTCTTAATTATAACTTACTTTTTGGTAGACCTTGGTTGCATGAGATGCATGCTGTTCCTTCCACCCTTCACCGTAAAGTCAAGTTTATTCACAACAACATGGTCTATACACTTCATGCAGATGATGCGCCAAATCCTTGTTTAAATATTCAAACCCACATTAATCCTATTCCTAATAGTAATCCTTCTTCTTCTAATACTCCTCTTGGAGATGATTGGGGAACCTTGGATTTTAATCCTACCTTTATTAGAGAGTATAAAGTTTCAAATCTTGATTTTATGAAGCAACAAAGAGAGTTTGAACGAGTTTTTGCTTCTACTTCTAATACCCTTCATAATAACTTTGTCACTGCTTCTACCCACTATGAATCCATGAAACCTACTAGTAATGACATAGTGACCACTGAAGTTCCATTGACTCCTTCTGATATGGCTTCTTGTTATGGTCCTGGTTATCATTTACTAGTTAAGCAAGGATTCCATGGTCAAGGATGTGGTAAGCATAAACTAGGAATTCAAATGCCCTTACAAAATGGGGGGCATGAACATTCTTATGGATTGGGATTTAATCCTCAACAACGCATAAATGTTACCAACATCTCAAATAACACTTCAAAACATGATGAACCTATGAAGGAATTTGACCAATAAGGTCTTTTGCCTAAAATCCTTTGTGCTAAGATGGTTACTAGACCTAAACACAAAAAGAAACGTAGTCCACACTTGGGACCTCTTCCTTTTTGTTTGTATCATAGATTTCATGATCACTCTACTAATGAATGTCATGCTTTACATTATAAGATTAAGCAACTCATTGATAACAAAGTTATTTATATATCATGTGGAAATGAGTTGTATTTCAATCCTATTTTCTCTAAATAACATTTATGTTCCTATTATGGAACTCCACATTATGTAAACAATGTTAGCCTAATGTTTGGGGGCTTTTTGTCTTGCATAGTATTGTGAGAAATATAATAGGCCCCCTTTCATCCTTGTTCCAACACTTGGGGGGAAAGGATTCCATCCCCTTCTTTTCTATCTTTCTAGGATCCACTTTTCCTTGGTTAAGAAATATCTATCTATTATGTGATATCCAATCATACATAAAAATTTTGGTTTGCATTGAGGATCTATGTCCTTGATCATAACCTATTTCTTTGTTTGACATTGGGTTTCCATGGTTGATAAATCTCTCACCTTGGAAACTGAATTGTGTGTTATCCCTCACAAGGGTTACTTTTTCACTTCTTGCATGATATCTCTTTGCATTTGTCCCTTCCATGGCCTCATAGGAGCTATTCCCTTCTTGGCTTGGAATGGGTGTTGTCTATGGATATTTTCTTGATGTTGAAGAAGACTTTATCCTTGAGCCTTTCTTTCCTTAACATGTCAAAATAGTATGTACTTTTCCATCTTAAGGAGGAGGGCATATACACGGCCTCCCTCATTCTATATTATTGCATTTTTGTTCTAACCTTTTGTTTTGCAGCATGCTAAATCCTCTGAAGGTAATGCACATAAGTTGCTAAATCCTAAAGAGATACACATTCAATTACAATTAAATATGCTAAATCCTCAGATGGTAACACACATAAGTTGCTAAATCCTGAAGTGATACACATTTTACAAATGTATTCCATGGTGATATAAGGATATGGCTCCATGGGTACTTCATAAAAGCCATCAGAAGATGCACTAAATACATACACAAAGCCTCCAAAAGGTGCACAACTTTATGGGGTGACTATCAAGTGATTTCTTGGTGGGCCATCCTATCCTTTTGTGGTTTACAGTGGGATACACACATCTTACTAGGTGAGCTAATCACACCCTCTCTCTTTTTCTCTTTGATTGGTGATGTCTCTCTTATCATGATATTAGGGTTGATAAAGACTTAAGTAACTTGGGTGCTTGAATATTTCTTTGTCCCTTATGATTCCAATAAGATTATCTATTCTTTATGATCTCCTTTACCAAGAGTTTGTATTGATTCCATACTCTTGCTAAAGTGGGGGCTAAATGTATAGTCATAAAATGGAAGCACTTCCATTATAGACTGGTTTAGCCTTCCAAGTAAGTGGTTTGGGGTCATGTCAAGCACCTTTAATGGGTCTCTGACTTGGATCTGGCTTCTTCCCCTATTCCGCCCCATTTCCCACTTTTCCAGCCTGTTTCTGGCATCCTGGTCTGTAGATTTGAAGTTCTTGACTTCAGGGTCAAGGCCCACCTTCTGGGTCAAGTTCGACCTGGACCCTAACCTAGGTCAAGGTTGAACTTGACCTTGAACTAGGTCACAATTGACCTTTTTCTAACTTTTTTTCCAGGTTCTCGATTTCCAGGATTTCTAGATCTCGGGCTTCAAAAAAGTTTAATCCCCGCTTCCGGGTCGGCTATTTCTATCTTCGAAACAAAAAATATTAAATTATATTTAATATAGGTCCTCTTCTAGGGGCATGGGTACAATTGGAATTTAATTCTCTTATGTCAACCTCTCTAGAAGATTGTGCCCTAGTTTCATATAAAAGGAAGTTTTCTCCTCTCATTTTCTCTAACCACAAGCAACCATCATCAAGCATAATCATAAGCACTCAAGAGTTGAAGAGACAAGCTAAGAAGAAAGATTTGAAGAAAGCATCTAATTTAAAGCATTCAAGCATCCAATTCATCAAGGAGATCCATTGGTAGCCATTGAAGGATTCAAAGCTCTATGGATCTCTCTTGTTGAAGATTTCTCCATCCACATTCTTCCAAGCCTCTTCCTCTTCCAAGATCCATTCAAGATTGGTGTTGAAGTTACAAGAAATTTATTTGAGACATTACACATTCTACATTCTCCATTTTACATTCTACATCCATTTGGTGCATTCATACTTGTGGATTGAAGGATTTGAATCCTCCACAAGGACTTTTACATGAGCAAGGTGAATTGTTTCATTTACTTTGTTTATTTCTGCAATTTCAATTATATATTTGAGGTTAATTCAAAAAATGGGGTTTGACCAAGGAAAACCCCTCCCCCACAAAAAACAAACCATTTTTATTGTAGGTACAGGTTCGGGATAGCGAATTAAAGTTCAGATCTGGATACCCTTTTCGGCAAACTTTCAGGATCCATGAATAAATTTTCCATCAGAGCTGTGCAGGTCCAGGTTGACTTTTTAGGGTCAAGGGTGATATTTTGGGGTCGAGGTTGACCCTAACCTAGGTCAAGGATGACTTCAACCCTGACCTAGGTCAGAATCAGAAATTCTAGGTCAAGGTTGACATTCTCAACTAGGTCAAAATTGACCTTTCTCAGAATTAAAAAATATTTCTGGGATTTTTAGATCTCACAATTTCAATTTCAGTGACCTAAAAATCAATAGTTTCTGAGATCGCCTCACAGGGTTTTCAGCAAGTTCTTTTTAAGAGGTATGTATTTTATTCCATTTTCCTTTGCAATCATTTCCATATTTACACCCCTTCTCAAATACAATTAAATGTAAGTAGAGAATATGTGCATAGGGATACTTTTATGGGAAAACCAACATTGTTCTAAACCCTATCCATATTTTCTTCTTTACACTCGTTAAAACTTGCTTTGCAACTCAGTTACTGACTTCATTCACTACTTAGTGTATAGCTCATCTTCGGTGCTCAGTACTTGACTTTGGCTCGGTGTTTAGTAACTGTGACTGACTCACATAAAATTCTACCGACTGATTCTATCTAGCTCAGTAAAGTAACTCTTTCTGTCATAACTTTAACTCTTTGCAGTTCCTAACTTGATCAATCAATTTTACCGATTTGATAACATCAAATATATAGTAGAAAACAACTATATCATCATTAATTCATCATTCTCTGATATGAATTTGTCACCCATTTAACTTCTCTTAAGATATGGTAATATAATAAAAATCAATTAAACAATGGTTTGACATCAATGAAAAAACAACGATTGATCTAACCATTTCTATAATCATGATACTTGGTATCACTCATTCTTCATCATCTCCATCAAATATGCATCCGTTGATCAACAATATCCCTCTTGGCATTGATGGAAACTACTATAAGAGTGTTATAGCAATTGATGATGGCAACTCTCAAATACATAACTGTTCTCCCTCTAAGTTGATATTTCTATTTCCACTTTGATCTCTGACCTGAATCTCCCTCTTGGATAAATCTTATGTTTCTGTAACATACATTTTGATTCTCCTTCATGAGTAAATAGTAGCAATTCATTATCTCAATTCATCAATATCCCCCTTAGGGATAAATGTCATCAATTCATTCTCTCTCTCTCTCTTTGACAACAATGACAAAAAGTCATACTCCTGAAAAATTGTTCCATTAGTGGAATATACTTGACATGTACTCATAAATCATTGAATACAATTTTTTTTTGATGAATAGTGCCTTTTCAATTAATAAAATATCAAAGTTACATATCCACAAAAAAGGGGCCAGGGGATATAGAAATCACCCCGTAGAGTTCAAACGGCAAAGCCGAAAATAGTAATCAACTATTCATTAAAAAAAATAGGCATAAAGCCTTTAAGCAGCAAGAGCAGTGGCAGAAGGAGGAGGATCTTTATCATCAGAACCCCACACATCATTGGGGTTAACATGAGGGTCAAGGAGAAACCATCCATCATCTTTAGCTTCTTCTTTATCTTTCTCTTCTACCCTGGGTGGAGAAATGGCTAAAGCCAGGCAGGGAAACTTGGAAGAGGTGGTAGGATGCCAATCAGAGCCACGACGAGAACCAGGAGCATCAGGAGGGGCAGACTAAGCCAGAGTTGGAGACAACCTAGAAGTACAACAAGGTGGAGAAGCTGAGTGGCACTGCTAACCATCACCGCCACCTCTTAGAGAGTGGTGGTAGGGTGCTTAAGACCACGGGGTGCGTGAGCGGCGTGCTGAAGAGCTGTGCCCATGACAGTGGCCTCTGGGATGAGTACCTTCAGCAGAAATGGCATCAGGAGGAACCCTAGAAATAGTGCAGGGAGCATTGCCCCAATGATTGAGTAGCTCCTATAGGTGATCCACTTCTAGAGCCACTTTAATGGCTTGAACTTGAATCTGCATCATAACATTATTACATATGCAAGCCTTGTTATACAGAGCAACATTCATATCAAGAAAGCTGTGAGAAAAAATAACAGCATTCCTATCTTTCCATAAAGTGAACAAAATCTCCATCCTGAAAGTATGCCAAATCTAGGTAAACTTGGAGGGAAGTCTATTAGAATCTCCTAAGACAATCATGTGCCAGAAAAAAGGCTCAAGCCAAAAGGGTTTGAAGAAATCATGAATCCACTGCCAATACTGTTGAGTTCTCCTACAAAACCAGAAGATGTGCAAGAAAGTCTCAGGGTGACCATAGAAAGGACATTGAGGGTCATGAACACCCAGATTCTTGAGCCTAGGGCCAACTGGGAGCCCATGAAAAAGTAGACACCAAGAAAAAAGAGCCATCTTGGGATTTGTAATGGAAACCCAGAGGGTTTGAAAGTGAGAGCTCCAATGAGAAGTGGAAGAATGAAGATGCCATCTCTGATTAAGGCTATCCACCATCAGAAGATGGGGGGAAAAACACCTATAACCCAGCCTTAGTTTGTAATTGTTGAAAGGCGTGGCAGGATGCCATTTCCAATCCTTCCACCAGGGCCTAATAGCTTGAATACCAATCTTATGAAGCAAGTTGGCAGGAATCACAAAAACCAAAAGATCAAAAGTCTGGCGATCAGAGTGAGCCAAATGATACTAATCCTGCATATCCTCTTAGGAACAAAGAGCCATAGAGGCTATAGAGAAAAGGTCCTTGGGAGTCTGGATGCCACTTTTGAAAAAACATAGAGCACTAGTCCCTTGAGTCTTGGCCAGGGGGATGCCTTGAATAGAAAACAACGGAGACCACTAGAGGCTCTGCTGATTGAAATAAAGTCCATTGCAAAAGGCATCACCATTCCAATGGAGCCAGGGCTTAATAGCTTCCCAAGCTTTCCAAATTCTCTTGATGATGAAGGTACCTTGAATTTGAACATGTTCTTTCATAGTGAGCAAGGTCTGAAGACTAATTCCCTTCCAAGACAGCCTGTGAACTAGCAATCCAGAAGAGATGCAGTGCCTGACAAGAATTTTCCAGGCCTCATCACTAGTAAGAGCATAGATAATCCACTTTGCACTGAGAGCATGCCCCTGTCTATGAGTGGAGAGAAGGCCAATGCCTCCAAAATCATGAGGAAGGAAACAAAACTCCCAGGCAACCCTATGAAACCCATGGCCGTCAGCACCAGAGGCCCAAATAAAATCTCTAAGAAGACATTCCAGCTTGAGATAAGAAGCCTTAGAGGGAGCCCAACATGAGGAGTAGTAGAAATGAGTAGCAGCCAACACTTTGGAGGAAATTTGAAATTTCCTAGCAAGGGAAAGAGGCTTGCAGATCCAATATTGGAACTTTTTTTCAATCTTGGCAATCACAACATTCCATAAATACACAGAGGAGCCATGGAAAGAAAAGGGAATGCCCAAGAAGCAGAAAAATTCCCCATGCTAAACCCATTTCCAGCCAAATTTATCAAGCCAGGTAGGGGCTGGAAGAAAAGACTGTTTGAAACAAAGAGTTTTAGACCATTGGATAGTAGAGCCAGAGGCTTGACAAAAGGTGTCCAAGCACTGCAAGGCATTGGAGATGTTCTCCTCATACTCAATAAGAGTGAGAAAGGAGTCATCAGCAAAGTGACCATTAACAAGTTGGGAAGAGGAATTAGGAAGGTAAATTCCATGAACCAAACCAGAGGAAACAAAGTTGGCAAGAAAATACCCAGAGTCTTCAACAGCAAGCACATATAAAGCAGGAGCCAGCTGACAACCTTTCCAAATGGATCTAAAAAGCCCAAAAGTATCAGATTGAGACCCATTGATGGTAATGCACATAGAGGCATCACCAAAAAGAATTTCCACAGACTGTAGGAAGTGAGGACCAAACCCAAGAGCTTGAAGCATAGCAAGTATAAAAGGCCATTCAATGCAGTTATAGGCTTTAGAAAAATCAATTTTGAGGAACAGGGTAGCCTATTTAGATTAGCAAGCCCATTCCATCCCTTCCCAGACAACAATAATGTTGTCAAGAATATACTTGGATTTAATAAAGCCAGTTTGTTCAGGGCAGACAATAAGAGGAAGGAGATGTCTAATTTTGAGAGCTAACGCTTTGGCAATTATCTTGTAGGAGACGTTCAACAAGGTGATGGGCCTACATTTGTAGATATCCTCTAGATCACCAGATTTAGGTATGAATTTGATATTCCCTTTATTAATTAAAGTACCCAAACTTTTATTGTGAAAGGCCTCAAGGTAAAATTTGTGTAGGTTAGGACAACCAGCATCCCAAAGGTGTTTGTTGAATTCGCAGGGGAAGCCATCACATCCTGGAGATTTATAATTGGCCATAGAAAAAACTACTTCTCTGAGGTCAGAGATGGTAAGAATTTTCTCACAAAAGGCATGCTGCTCGACCGTTGTGCGGTTTGGAGTAACAACAATACAAGCCTTAAGAGCCTCTTCTCGCGCAACAGAA
This sequence comes from Thuja plicata, assembly GCA_018584345.1. Lineage (NCBI taxonomy): Eukaryota > Viridiplantae > Streptophyta > Pinopsida > Cupressales > Cupressaceae > Thuja > Thuja plicata. The sequence goes on from MU225043.1 coordinate 759,558, forward strand.
TTACCCTGTGAAGCAAACACTTGTTCATAATGCTAAACAAAAGCCTGAAGAATGGCTGGAAGCTCAGTAAGGGTTTTAGATCCTTGTTTATTCTTTTGAATACCAACATTGGTATGTCGGGCTTTGAGAGCATGAAAAAACTCCTTAGAGGATTTATTGCCCACCTCCAACCAGTGGAGGCGAGCTTTGATTTAAGCTCCACGAGCAGCATAGGCATCAGCAATTTGCTTCTCATGTCAAAGCTGAGCCAGCTTAAGCTAGAGTTCAGAATCAAAGGGGTTCAACGCAAGCGAATCAATAGCATTGCAAAGAGCCTTAGTGTTAGCTTTGTAAGAATGCTTCCTATAGAAGGCTAACTGACTGCCGTAAATGCAAAGAAATCTTGTAGTACGGGTGATGGCATCATTCCACCATTGAATCCAACCAAGATGACTATGGGGCAGAGGATATAAATTCCAAAATTGAAGAATGTGAGCAGTAGTGGAGGCATGTGTCAGTACAGACGTGTTGAGATAAAACTGTGTCTAAGCAGCCGTCCTGGCAAAGGATTGCCAAGTGATGGAAAAAAAATGGGGAAGTGATCTGACAGGGTCACATCTATCAAAGGAATGATAGGTAGCCTTGATCTTCAAAAAAAGAGAGAAAGGATTGAGCCATTATCATAGCATGATCTAGCCTCTTAATATGTGGTTAGAGCCAGCTCTAAAATTAGACCAAGTATGCCAAACCCCACCCTGCTGGCAGCGATTAGCATTGGGATTAAAAAGGTCCAATTTATTGCACATGTGGTACCAAGATTCTCTCTCCCTAGCTATCTAGAAAAAAGGCATAATCCCTTCCTTGTCAGAGGCCAGCTCAACCATATTAAAATTCCCACACATAAACCCAAGTAGCAGGAGGCAGATTGTTTGCCAGCCAACACCAAAGTTGAGATCTTTTGACAACATCAATGGGGGTGTAAACATTAATGATACCAAAAGAATGATTATGAAAAGATAGAAAAATCCAGGTGACACACTGCATCAGATCAGATCCATGAGCAATAACAGAAGAATGAAGGTGAGGTGATAGGCTAGTAATGACACCACCTTTACCAGCTTCATGCTGAGAAGAAAAGACGATGTCATCCGACCATATGACATGACAGGCAGAGTTAAGTAGGAACCCATAAATTTTAACCTCCTATAATCATAACACATCCAGATTGTGAAGTCTACGATGGGTATCATGAACATAGTAATTTTTGGAGAGGTCAGTTAGACCTCGTACATTCCAGGACAAAAAATTTATAAAAACTCTTACATGGTTTCCTCGTCCCCAAGAGAGGAGCAACTATTCTGCAAGAAGGCTGGTACAAAGACAAAGTTGGGCAGTAAATATCTAGAAGAGGTAAACCGCCTTTTATCTAGGTCATCCGTGTGTCCATCAGAAATGCGAGACCGACGTAAAGACTGGGAGGAAACCAAAGAAACTAATGGCAGCACGAGCACCACTTCTGGAGTGGAAGGCTTCACAGCTGAGCTTTTCCCTTGGATAACAAGGTTTGAAATAAGTGGTGGTGGCACATCAGTGGAAGGAGGAGATTTTCCAAGTGGAGGTTCCAGAGATGACACAATAGCGGAAGTGGCTTGCATCATCTTGGAGCTTTGAGGCATTCCTACCTTTTTACAAAGTTGTAGTCCATTCTTCTATTTTTCCAGCTTTAATGTTTTTGAACAGTGCTTCCTTTGGTGATGGCTTTACCCAAGGGGTAGCTAGCAGGTAATCCTTAATCTTGTGCTCTGCCGATTGACACCGATAATAGGTGTTGGGTAGGTTCAAATAGAGAAAGTTTTAAGAAATGGTGAGAGAACCAACCTAGATTTCAACAGTGTCATTGAGGTCCCTAGAAAGGTCGACCTTAACATAGACATGCTTCTGGGGATGGGCATTGAATTTTTTTTCATGTTCCATGACAATGAACTTACCAAGGGTTTTAGTAATGGACTTAATAAATGGCCAGCATGGCAAAGGGAGACTAGGAAACTCAACCCAAATAGGAACCCTAAGTTTCTTGTCATCTGATACTGTGAAGTCTCAAAACCATCTCTGAAAAACAAGCAGGAATGACCTAACAATCCAGGGCCCATGGCTAAAAACCTCTTTCACCTGGGAAGGGTTAGAAAAATAGAAAAGGAAAAAACCTTTGGTAAGGTTTTACACATCATCAAGGCGGACCCCATGAGGGGTCCAAATCTTGTTTACCCAATCTTTGAGGATACTTTCAGGAGGAGTACGACCACAAAAATATCTAATCAGAGTATGCTTTTCTAACCATTCACATGCAGAATCAAATTCTTGCAGATTAAGAACAATATTAGGGTTACCTCGTGAAAGACCTTTGGGACAAACTTGTGAGGATGTTTATTCAGAGGAGGCACCATGGCTTTCTGAAGCTTCAAGTCGCGCACCAACATCAACTGCTGGGCCGAAGTTGGCCGGAGCCATACTAAAAGCTAAACCTAATTAAAAAATCCAGCAGTAAATGTGGTATGACAGATGGAAAGCTTAGAGAAAAGACATAGACAGGACACTGTACGCATCATACAAAAATATTTTCACAACTCTAGGAATCACCTAAAGTGTGTCATACTAACATCAATTCAAAAATAGATATTCTAATAAAATATAGAATTGATGTAGTATGCCTCATGCTCTTTAGTGAACATTGGATAGGGGAAGAACCCCTAATTTACCTATGGGATACTCAAAAGCATCTTTAGGTAGTGGTTTTGTAAAGATATCAGACAATTGTTCATTTGAATTCACATATTCCAATCTCACATTCTTGTCTTGAACTTTTTCTCTCAAGTAGTGATACTTGATAGAAATGTGCTTTGTCTTTGAATGCATAACCAGGTTCTTTGATATATTAATAACACTTGTATTATCACAAAAAATAGTAACTAGATCTTTAATGTCTTCTTGCATACCTTCAAGTAATTGTTTAATCCATGCTATATTTGCACAATTAATAGTAGCATCAACATATTCATCCTTGGCACTGGACTGTGAAATGCAACTTTATTTCCTGCTCATCCATGTTAGAGTAATAAAGTGATTCCACTTATTAATTAAATCATATTGATTTAATTATTAAGTCACTTATTATCTCTATTTAACTTAAGCTAAACTTTAGACATATAATAATTAATTCATTTATTAATTATTATTATGCAACCTAGATTTTTCCCCTTTAGGGGTTCCTTTTTAGGGTTTCGATCACCTTCATAAGGTTTGATCTCTTTGTATTTTGTATTCCTCTCTGAATGAATATTTTGTCTTTTAGAACATTTTTGTCTCCAAGCTTTGCTTTTGTAATAGGTTATTTTGCATGCAGATGATCTTGGCTTATGAACTCTTTGAATTATAATATGGTATTCAAAGCTTTGCTACTTCTGCCTGCTCCTGAGTTTTTGAAGTTTTTGGAACTCCAAGGGTTTCAAGTTTTGTTTGCATTTTTTGTGTGTGGATATATAGGGGTTTTTTTTTTTGGATCACTTTGAGCATAAATGAACCTCACGGATGTGCTCAAAACACCCCAAAACACCTATTTCCATATAAGGCATGACCATTTTGGCCAAAGTTGCATTCTAAGGAAAAAAAATGTTTTGTCTGTACAACCCTGTTTTGGGCACGCAAATTGACGTGAAGGTGGGAAAATTAAAAAAAAAAAAAAAAAATTTGGTGCCCACGGGCCCCAGACCACAAAGGCCTCAAGGATGCAGACCCCAATAGTCCCCACAGGCCCCAAGGCTATGGGTCCCCAAGGGAGGCACACAGGCCCCAAATATAAAGGGAGGCGCGTAGGCCCTCAAAAAAAATAAATTTTTTTTTTTGGTGCCCACAAGCCCCAAGGATGTGGATCCCAACAGTCCCCGCAGGCCCCAAGGCTATGGGCCCCAAGGGAGCTGCACATGCACCAAGGATGCAAGCCCCCAAGGGAGTTGTGCAGGCCCCAATGCCACGGGCACCAAGAGTACCGACAGACCCTTGGGTCGTGGGCCCATGGGAGCCACACTGGCCCCTCGCCACGGGCCCTAACCTTTTTTTTTAATATTTTTTAAAAAGAAAAAATAATGAAGTTTTTTTTATGTTTTTTCTTTAATAAAAAAAGACATGCCTTTTTTATTGTTTTTTATATATAAAAAATCAATTTTTCTTTTTTCTGCCAATTTTGGCCAAAAATTTGGAGGCAGTCCATAATTGGAGGTATCATCAGTTTAGCAAGGCTCTGCCATTTTTGGCTGAGGTTTCTTGAGGTTCTTTCATTTTTGACCTCCTGGTGGTTTTTTTCTCATAACTTGAGCAAGCGGAGATGTTTTCGCCAAACGAGATATCGACGGAAAGCTGGTTCCGAGGCTAATTTGGTTTTTCCAGCTTGGTTATCTTATTTTTCTGTCTTGCAAGGTTTTTTTCTTATCAAATTTAGGGTTCCCTTTTGCTCTCTGGTAACTATATCTTGCTCCTTCGGACTCTATTTTTTGACTTTCGTATGGCATCAAAAAGCTGGTTCTGTTCTCCTTTCTTCTTCTATGGGTCTCACACCCAGAATTTGCTCCATGTATATTTTATTCAGATTTTTTATTTATGGCATTCTAGTGGATATCTTGGATGTTACAGGTCCTAGGATCATTTCCTTTCTGAATATTGTATACATATTTTTTTGTAGTTTTTTTGCAAACACACTGAGATAAAGTGCCATCTGATGTATGTTTGGGATCTGCACATTTTGTGCTTGATTGTACTCGCACTATCTTATAAAGTTCCATGGGGGGTTTGATGTTTACCTTGTTTTCCATCTACCTTTGTCTAGTGAGTGTTCCTTCCATGACATTAGCCTCAATATGTGTGTCAAGTGGGTGTTCCTTCCATGACACCATCCTTTATATGTGTTTGTACATTCTTCATAATCTAGTGTTTCTTGGCAGTCTATTTCAGTTTACATGTCATACCTCTCCCTTCTCAGCATTATGGCAGGTATCTCCTGTTGGTTCTAATGCTTCCTTGGTTTGATGGACTGATCTATGTATTGATTATTTATTCCTACGTACTAGGTAGATGTAGTGGCTGGTACTTATGCATTTCAATTAGATGGATCATTTACCACATGGACACTCTTCTTTCATTCCTATTTTGGAGGCATTCTTCCATCTTTGATTGATCAACTCTTCAGGCTTTGTTTACAATCTTCTCTACCTGATCATGTTCTATTATAGTGGAGGTTCCATTAGTTATTTTTTTGACAGTGTTTGCACCTTCATGCTTCAGAGGTGTTCTACATGTTCTTTCTCTGTTCCTATTTTCTGGGACATTCTCTAGTTTGGAGGCTTCTTCAATCCTTCACTAGGCTTCATCTCTTTTTGGAGAGGGGTTTTTACCACTGGGTTTTCTCCTTTTCTCCTCTTTATAGATATATTTTGTACTTGGGTACCTGATCAAGCCTTGTTGTCGGGACCCATTTTCTTTCTTTCAGTAGTTGTTTCTAGGTTTTTAGCTTCTCCCTAAGTTTATCTTAAGCGGGGCGTTAGAGTAATAAAATGATTCCACTTATTAATTAAATCATATCAATTTAATTATTAAGTCACTTATTATCTCTATTTCACTTAAGCTAAACTTTAGGCATATAACAATTAATTCTTTTATTAATTATTATTATGCAACCTAGATATTTCCCCTTTAGGGTTTCCCTTTTAGGGTTTCGATCACCTTCATAAGGTTTGATCTCTTTGTATTTTGTATTCCCTCTCTGAATGAATATTTTGTCTTTTAGAATATTTTTGTCTCCAAGTTTTTCTTCTGTAACAGGTTATTTTGCATGCAGATGATCTTGGCTTATGAATTCTTTAAATTATAACAAACCATGTAACCAATCTTTGACCTAGAAAGAATGCGCCTCCACTAGTAATTTTCCTGTCATCAACATTTCCAGCTGAATCTGCATTAGTGTAGACTTGCAGATCAAAAGTACCTCCTTTTTTATATAATAAATCAAACTCTTCTGTGCCTTTCAGATATCTCAAAATTCTTTTTACTGCAGACATATATGTTTCCTTTGGATTATAATAAAATCTTGCAACTATCCCAAAAACGTGTGCTATATCAGGTCTGCTGTGAACAACACACTACATTTTACCAATCATGGATCGACAAAGAGTATTATCCACCTCTTGTGTTTCACCATCTTTAGATAATTTATATCCAGTAACCATAGGTGTTCCAATAGGCTTGAAATCTTCCATACCAAAATTTTTAAGAATCTCTTTGATATACTTGGCTTTTGTAATGTAGACCCCTCTAGTAACTTGGTGTATTTGTAGACCTAGAAATAACTTAATCTCTCCAATAATTGACATTTCAAAATATTTTCTCATTTCATCAGCAAATCCTTTACATAAAGTGTCATTTCCTCCAAATATAATATCATCAACAAAAATTTCAGCAATCAAAAATTTATTACCACTGTCACATTTGAAGTAAACATGACTATTATCACTTATTCTTTGAAATCCTGTTTTGATTAATAAGAGTGCAATCTCTCATACCATGCTTGGGGTGCTTGTTTCAAACCATATAAAGCTTTATGTAACTTACATACCTTGTTCTTGTTTGTTTTCTCAATAAATCCTTTAGGTTTCTCAATGTATGCTTCTTCTTCAAGTATCACATTAAGAAATGCAAACTTAAAATCCATCTGATATACCTTGAATCCTTTGCAAGAAAAATAAGCTAGAAGTATTCTAACTCCTTCCAATCTAGAAATAGGTGCAAAATTCTCTCCATAGTCAATACCTTTTTCTTGTGCATAACCTTTGCAAACCAATCTAGCTTTATTTCTGATAAATTCTCCATGCTCATTAAGTTTATTTCTAAAAATCCATTTAGTACCTATAATATTTGTGTCTTTGGGCATGGGTACTAATGTCCATGTCTTGTTCTTCTAAATCTGATCATACTCTTCTTTCATTGCTTTCATCCAATCTTCATTATCTAGTGCCTCTTTAACTTTCTTTGGCTCAAATGTAGATATCAAACATGTATTGTCTCTTACTTTTCTTCTTGTCATCACTCCAACATCCTTATTTCCAATAATCTTTCTCAGGGAATGGTGCCTTCTCACATACTCTGCCAAAATAGGCTTGGTAGCCCTTGGTTCTTTAATATCAACATTTGGTTGTGGAACTCCTTGTTCATCTTCCTCCTCAGTAGGTGCTCTCTGTAAGGTATCAAGAAAATTAGGTTGAACATATACAAACTTCTCATAATCTTCAAGTTCTTTCTTGCTATCTTTATCATTCCTTTCTGCAAATTAATCAATTCTTACATTTTCACTTTACACCATCTTGTTAGTAACCTTGTTCAAACATTTGTAAGATTTACTCCTTGTAGAATATCCCTTCTTATTTTGAATCAAACTTTCCTTCTCTAGAATCTTTTAGAACATAGCATTTGCTCCCAAAATTTTTAAAGTAACTAACATTAGGTTTGTGTTCATACCAAATTTCATAAGGTGTCTTGTTGGTACCTTTCTTCATTTGTACTAGGTTTAATGTATAAACAACAGTACCCAGAGCTTCTCTCCAAAAGTTCTGTGAAACTCTTTTTTAAATCATTAGTGTCCTAGCACAATCAACAATAGATCTATTTTTTCTCTTATCAATCCCATTCTCCTATGGTGTCCTCGGTGCTAACAACTATCTCTTAATTCCATTCTCATTTCAAAACAATGTAAAATCTGTGTGCTGAAAAGTCAACACACTTCTATGAGTCATTATATTCAAGATTTCTCAAGAATGAGGTCTCAAATGATGACTCATAGCTCCCTATTCACGGAGTGCAATGGTTTGTAATGAAGGCCCTCAGTTTAGACTTAGTTATGTCTATGCAAGTACACAATGAAATGAGAAATTCAAAGAGGAAGAGAAAGAATCCCAGTCTCCATGATCATCAAATATGCATTACGAATGAGAATGAAAACTATTCTATATGATAACAATGTATGGAAGTAAAGTAATCTATGAAAGGAAAATATGCAAGATTAATCTATGAAAGGAAATGTGCAAGCTTAGTCTATGAAAGAAAATATGAATCTAAACTAATATGAATCTAATCTAAATGGATTGCCATGGATGCATGAGAGAAGAAGACAAGAAGAAGAGAAGTTGCATGGTTCAAGCTCAAATGCTCAAAATCTCCACCAAAATTGCTCTCCAAACCTGCAGCATAACAATAACATAAAAACTCTATGCCTCAAAATGAGAAGAAGAGGACTCCTTATAAAGGAAAGTGTGGAGGAATGCATCCTCAAGAGCAATGTGGGATAAATCCCTAAAAAGGCAAGTAAGAGGAAAAACCCCACCACTTAAGAATATGTGTAGAGAAAAAGGAATTTTATTTATTTTTTATTTGATTTATTTCCTTTTTTCATCAGAAAGAGGGATTTAAGTGGGGATTTTATATATTTAATTAAAGAGGGATTTTCTTTTAATTAAATTAGATTATTTTATTTAATTAAAAGGGATGATTTTAATTAAATAAAATAAGATTATTTAATTAAAAGAGAGATTTTAATTAAATAAGATTATTTTATTTAATAAAAATGAAAATTTTCTTTTAATTAAATAAGATTATGGATAAAATGATCAAACCTTAGGAATTATTTAAATAATTGAATCAATTATGATTTGATCAAGGAAATTGATTTCAATTGAAAATGTTGCAAAGCATTGATTCAGGAATTTGATAAATTGATTCTATCATTTGATAAATTGAAGAATGGGGTCCCATAGTCTGGGCAAACATTATAGGGTGCATACATTTGCCCCTCTTTGACTAATGTGTGATCTTTATGGGAACCCATGTAGTCAAAGAATGCAGTTGAAGTGTGAGATCGATTTGGGGTCAAAAAACAACCCAGACATGTGATCGACGGATGGGAACACATCAGGACAAAGATAAGCTAATTGAAAAAGACAAGGTCAACACCCCTGTAAATAGGTAATTGACATGTCCAAGATAAGAATCTCAATCAAGGTTTCCCCAAGTGGAGCAATTGATAGGATTGATAAAATTGAATCAAGGATTGAAGTTTGATAGGTACTGCCCCCTCGTGATCGAAATCAAAATGAGATAGACGAGAAACAACAAATTGATAAATTTGATCAAATCAAACTAAAGATAAGGTTCTTGATATAAGATGAAAGATATAAGGATCACAGAACCAAGGTAGATCATCAAGCATGAATATTATGCCCCAAGGTTGAATTAGAAGAAAAGAAGTGGGGTGAAAGCGAATGGAAGATAGAAGTTTGGAAGAGGTGGAAAGAAATGGAGAGAAGAAAGAGAGTTTTCCTTAAGAAAGAGAATGCCCCAAAATCAATCAACTATTTAAGATGGAAATTTTTTATTGAGATCACTAAAGAAGATAAGGAAATGAAGATCAAAACATGAACACAGTTGATTAAAAGTCCACACGCAAGATGAAGGAAAAACCCTCTCAAAATTATAATGCAGCCTAAAAATACAAATTAACATGAAGTCTAACAGTGCAAGCTACATGAAAATGCAAAGGTGTACTTGCAATAGAGAAATTGTAACATAGGATTTTAGGTTCATCATTCATTAGAGAATGTCAAGGAACTTATTTTCATCATTGGGCCATTATTAACAGACATCGGAAAATCACACAATCATCACTAGTCACAAGCGCCACTATGAAGATATGAATGTCATTTATATCAGATTGGAATGTGGAAAGATTCTAACATAAGAATCAAAGACATAAAGGTCAAGATGACTTTGATGTTAGCCTACCCAATTTAATGTAGAAAAACAATGCTCGCATCAAGGCATAGATGCTAGGTTGACCATAAGAATGGTTGTGCAAAAATAGTCAAGGATGATGCCTAAAATATCCAAAGTGTTTCAAGGGGACAAAAAGAGAAAATATAGAGTTTCAAGTCCACACCCACAAGAAGAAAGCAAATAAAAACATGCCCCATGCCCCAAGTCCTCTAGCTATGCATACCGGAGAGACTTATTAGATAAGGACACTCAACGAAAATTAGTAACAGTTAACACACAAAAAAAGGGATCATGACATAGCTCAAGCATTAAGTGTTGTGTTAAATGTGAGGCTTTGAGGAAAATTTTTGAACTTTGGGACTTATTCATCATTGCTAGCTGAGCTCCTTTTTGCATGGTTATGCAAGGGTACAATGATACCCTCTCCTCTAAATTCACAAAATCTTGGTTTGGCAGTAGGATTAAGATTAGTAGCTTGGAGTTCACTATTTTTCCAAATATTATAGGTGAGTCCATGACATTGGAAATTGTGGAATGAGGGTGGCAAATAAAATCTTGGGAAATAATCAAAGTTTTATCAACAAATTTTTAGAGAATGGTGAATAGTTCAAAAGATTTGAAAATGGCTACAATAGCATAGATATCCCTCCTTCATATACCCTTGTAAGCCTACATATCATGAATTATTTAATGTTAGAAGGTAGATACATGGATATGTATGGTTACCATTTTCCCTTTTTGAATCATGCAAGGAATCATAAAAAAAATTAATAGCCCTTTCTTCCAAGGTTATCTCTTCCTTGCAATAGAGTATTGGGAGTTGATCTTCCCCGCTTTTCCATTAGGGTCTCATTATGGATTTGTATAAATATTCTATAAATATGGAACCCATAGGAACCCTATGCCCCTTGAGTACAAAGTGTATCCTCCCTCACCACCCCGATGATCTCTTGTTGTTCCTAGGCAAATGACTATAGGAAATGAATCTACTAACTAGTTGAATGACCAGAGTAAGAAAAATAAACATGCTTCCAATCCTCCCTATAGAGTAGGAGATTTGCTACCTTTCACAAGAGAAAATTGTCATTATTCTACTTCAATGATCAATGCTATTGGAAAGGCCTATAAATATGATGAAGGATGCTCCCCTAATACCACAAACACATAACAGAAACAAAGAAGCAACAACAATTTGCAAGAACAGAAAATGGACTTCTTATTATCTCCACAAATGCAGAATTACAAAATTTCAGAATTAAAATATGCAAAGCCACATGGGCATTCCCCTTAAAATATTCTGTAGGACAAAGCCTCGAATTATTACCCAGATCTACCCAGAACTGTCCCCAACTGCCTAAAACAACACTACGGGCCTTCTTTATATAGGCAATTTCCACCGCCCGAGAAGGTTCCAGAAATTTAGCCCTTAGGGCCAACCAAACTTAGAATTATTTTATTTTTCAATTTAGTACATCAAAGTCGGCTCAAAATAACTTTTGAAACCCAAAAATTTTGAAGGAAAAATATTTTATGCTATTTCAGGTGACCCAACTTCCGAAGACCATAAGTCATCACCAGTTGACTCAATTGACTATTATAACCCCATTTTGGAAATGCCACGAAGCACTCTGCAAGCATCATTGAGCCCAAGTTTCAACCTCATCCGGGGCCTCTAAATCCTTCAAAACTGAGCTCAAAGTTTCTGTACCTTGTTTTCAATACCGAAAATTTTCAATATCTTCAAAACTAGACCTGATCTAGCCATGAAACTTTACTGGCAAGCTGATATGACTGAGATGAACCTC